>JAOTQE010063554.1:154-18178 GCA_025631205.1 Nesometra sesokonis
TGGGCCGTGACCATGCTATACTCAACTCACATGGGCCGTGACCATGCTATACTCAACTCACATGGGCCGTGACCATGCTATACTCAACTCACATGGGCCGTGACCATGTTATTTTAAAAATAATAAACATTTTTGTTATGAATTTGAGACTTTAGAAGGAAAGCACCTTTAAAAAATGCAGTATAGATTAGCGACACTTGCCACACATAGAGGCAAAGAATATCACTTAACGGAGGACAATTACCACAATGTTATAACTGGTTACCCAGACTATTGTGTGCTAAGCCCATGATTTAGGACTTTGGTGGTGCTTTTATTGTGTACTTGGGTACCTGGCGATATTGTCTATGGCAGAATCTGTTGAATATTTGAATATTTAAACTTAAAATCAAGCTCAAAAGATAATTAGCGAGATGTTTGGGTTGTCTAAAAAAGATGACTACAATGTGAGAACTGATCACCCAGGCTTTTGTGTGCTAAGTCCATGATCAAAACTTGGCGGTGCTTTTCATGTGTACCCGGGTACCTGGATATACATGATCTGTTAAATATATTCACTGAAACTTTACTTTAATCACGCTGTCCGTCGCTCGGCATTGCGCGTTTAAAGATTTCCTTCACTTGTGGGCTGAATGTCTTGATTTTGTAGCATATATTTATTGTCCTCGGATCTATTTTAATAAAAAATAAGAATATATTAAACATACTGGCTAACATTAGGTAGTTGAATCACGTTTTAAATAATAGTCCTGCACAAACTCTAACAAACTTTCAGTTTGTGAACTCCAAGTCTCTGGTCATGATTCTGCTGTAGTGAGAAAAAATAACCATTTTTAAAAACCATTATTAAACAAGTACTTGTGTGCCAGCTCCCTAAATGACCCCTTGTGTTAATCTGTGTCGTTGCAGGGGCGGATCCAAGATCCACCGAAAGGGGACGTGGTTGCCCATTTTATTCAAAATTGTGCAAAAAAATATATATTTTGGTTTCAAAAGAGGGCCCAGGTCCATTGGGGCCCCCTTGGATCTGTGCCTGTCGTTTCATTTCAAAATAATGTTCTCTTGGACTAGTGGATGAGACATGTGAAAGATAAACTTATGTGTTTTACGCAGTGGTCCAATGTCCGCTGCGGATTGTCATTTTATACCATATTTTATTGTTTAGTATTATGTTTGTGGGTTCGAATCCCACTCTGTGCAAAGGCTATCAACAAAAAAATTTAAAAATGTAATTGGCCTCGCCACTTTTCCAATCAGGACCAAAAAGATCTATTAATCACACGAGTACGCCGTACGACTTGAGCTCCGTTTAGCCGGAGCTAAAAACCAATATGCCTTTTCCCAACTAGAAATAGGTCCAAAATTAAAAACACTGTTGAAAATTTTTCACAATAAACGTACATTAATTCTAGGCTTAATGTACAGAAAACATGTTTTGCAGTTCGCTTTTCAGCTGCAACACAATACAGTTAAGTCATGATCTGTCACTTTGTCAAACAATTCTGTACAAAATGTAGGTACATGAAATAATAGCAGAAATTGCCGTTTGAAAATGGGGAGAAGGTACAAAGGATACCATTGTGCATCATAGAAGAGGTTTTCAATGAATTTGGTCTATTATTTACTTACAACCACACAAAATTACTAACAAAATCATGAATTTTTGTCGCCAATATATGACTAGAAAGGACAACAGCCATTCAAATCGGGAGAGAATAATCTGTCCTCAAACCGATGTTCTGGATGAGAATTTAATCGTGCTTTAATATGATCCCCAGTTATGGGAGATTGGGGTATATAGGACAGGAAAAAGGACATCAACTTACATTGGTGATCATAAAATTTATGCTCCACCCACCAACATTAACCATGTTACCTTGTGTGAATCACTGCACATTAGAAACGCATTTTGAAAAATTTAACCATTTAAATGTGATTTTTGGACCTTAATACAGAGGGATATGTAAATTTGGATGAAGTGCCATTTCAGTTGTGTGTGTTTGATAAAAACCCTCAAGTTATCTCATAGTTTTTTTCCTATGTTTGTATTTTTTTAAGCAGAAATTCTTTTCAGATGACATTGAAAAAAGCCTCTATTCCCTAAAATTTTCTACTGGCAGGGAAGTCCCCTGCCTAAACACCATCCCCTTTGCACATTCCTAGATCTGCGTTTGTCTATCTCATTGCTTGGAGTATGCATTATACTTTCTTACTTGAAGTTGATTAGTGGACCTTTCGGTGCTATTTTCAGTTTCATTAATTTTTGCTTGTTATAGTCTACCTTAATTTGCACACCCCTTGGTCTGGAAGACATTTGTAAATGAGAATGTTCATAAATAAGAAGGTTCATGAAAACGGATAGAATAAAAACACTTGTTAATTTGTTCTGTTTGAACAAACGAGGTAATAGAAAATGCAATAAAACACAATAATTATCAATGATATTATCTGATGATTATTTTAATGATATAATTGGTTTACAATTGTTTGTAAAATAAGTATGTAAATGAGAAGTTTGTAAATGAGAATCTTGCCTGTATTGATAACGTAAAATTTAATTTATTTTCAGAATTTTGGTTATGGCAATCGGAATTGCAGTTCCAAACAGCCCTAACTTTGTTGGCATGGAACATACAGAAACTTATGAAAAGATGTCATTGGACTTGGATGATTTTGAGGGAAAGTCTGTCATGATTCTTGGAAGGGGTAACTCTGCGTTTGAGACGGCTGATCATATTATGGGGTCAACGAACTCTATACATATGATGGCAAGGTCAAGGGTCAAGATGGCATGGGAGACGCATTATGTTGGAGATTTGAGGTTTGTTGGTTTTTATGAGATATTAGTGGATTTTTTAAATAATTGAATAAAATAGTAGGTATACAATTTGGTGATACAATAGAATTCCTTTGTAACACCTTAAGCTAATACTTTCTATGAAGCAATAACGAATACTGTTTTTCCAAGTCAAATCCTTGAGTTTTGTACCTACTTACTGTATAGCAAGTGTAACATCTATTTTGTTTGATAATTCGCATTCAATGCTTTATTCTCTTTAAACCAACTGTCCACTGGGTTTGGAAAGTCTATAAGGTTATCCAAAAGGTCTACTAATCAACTTTCAAGTAATAAAGTATAATGCATACTCCAAGCAATGAAATACACGCCATCGTGACAAGATGCAATATTTCAAGATAAATTATTTCATCAATATGAAGTGACAGGCAGGCGTTCTGATGATGACATAATTTATGTCGAAATATTGAATCCTGCCACGATGGCGTGTATCTTATTGCTTGCATTATACTTTCCTATAAGGTTATCCTATTGCAGTTACTGCAGGCATTCAGTTACAATTAATATTAGTCCAGTAGCTTGAAGAGAATTACTGGAAACTACTACTGCTGAGGTGGTAACTTGTGTCAATACAGTCGCCAAGTAAACCATTCTGCAGTAAACTTAATAGCAATATATTACTATGAACTATGGAAGCTAATTTTAATTGATGTGGAACTGGGTCTCCACCATGCTCATTCCATAATCATCTTCAGTCCCACCATTTGGGTCTGGAGTTGCAGTGTTTGGAAATGGCATTCTCAGACTAGTGGTTTAGCCAAGCTTGAGCAGCTGAACTGGTTTTGCCGGACTCGGGCGGATCTAGCAGAGCTGGATAGAGGGCCCGGTGCCAAATAGAGGGGGCCTGTACCAAACATTTGTTCTAGGGGTCTCTGGTCCTCCTTAGGCCCATTTTCAAACAAGGTGCAGTTGCCAAAATGAAACCCTTAGATGTGTGGAAATGGCATTCTCAGACTAGTGGTTCACCCAATCTTGAGCAGCTGAACTATTTTTTTTTCCAGACTTGCAATGTAAATGTGATCAATTTATGAATTTGTATTTTCAGGGCTATAAATAATGGAGTCTTAGACACGTATCAGTTAAAGTCGTTGGATGGTATTCTTGAAGCAGATGTGTCTGAAGTTGCCGTCCTCAAAAACGAGATGAATGGCAAAATGGTTGTAGCTGTTAAGAATGACTTACAAATGGATCTGAATGTCACCACTTTAAATAATTCAAAATTTGATGAACTGATCAATTTTAATCCCGATAATTTTCCGCTGAGAGATGGTTATGATCATATCATTCGTTGTCTTGGCTTTAAATATGATTTCTCCGTCTTCCAAGAGTAAGTATTCCACATTGTATGAAATGGAAACCATCTGGTAATTTAGAGATAGTAGACTTGGTTAATAAAGCTACTAAAACATTCAAGAGATCTGTTGCGTATTTGTGAGGTCAAAACCACAAAACGAGTTAAATAAATATAATTAGTGGTATATTCCAATAAAGGGCAATATTACTCCAAACTATTTTTTTAATGACTAAACTTTTGTAGCATAGTAATATTGAAAAAATAAATAATCCATATTTATTTGTACATTAGCACACAACCCATAGCATACAACATAACATCTCAACATTGTGAATTCAAACTAATTTTGGTGACTACCTCAATTATTGTGAATTCAAACTAATTTTGGTGACTACCTCAATTTGCTCTAAATTTTATTTTACAAAAAATTTTGGCATATCCATATATGGTAATGATATTTCCATGTATGGTAATATTGTGATGTCATCATGTCCATATATGGGCAAGTCAATTTTTTTTTTGTCAAAAAAATTTGATAGTCTGGACTGAGCTTAACAAAAAATGCTACCATTTGAACACATGCATGCATTTCATTTATTGTTACAAGTTACATGGCCATCCAACTAAAGCTCGACAATTGAACAGAGTTTTAGAAATTTACGAACAGTTGAGAATTTCTAAAAAGATCTGCAGTTTACAACAGGAATTAAACCAATGATTTCAGATTACGAGCCAAAGGTTTTATCTACTCGGCCAACTGATACTCTATAATACAACAGAGTTTTAGAAGGAAATAACAAATACTCAAAAACTTGCAAAAAATATATAAAAGTTTGGTTGACGACAAGTTGAGTTTTACAAAATAAAAAATTAAATCAAATTACATTTAGGGGAGTGGCACATAGCTGGAGCTCATCAAGATATAAGTACTTCTTTTTGTTTTAAATACAAAAACAACTTTTGGTGATTAATTTACCAAAATAGGTATTGAGATCTGAATATGATCTCTTAATCCATTCAACTAACTTGTGACTAGACCTCACAAAGTGCGATTTACTAATTCTTAATTTGATTTTTTTTTTCCTAGAAAAAGTAAACCATTGACCACATCTCATGACAAATATCCTTCAATCACTCCTGCATTTGAGGTTGAAAACGTTAAGGACATGTTCATAGTAGGAACATCGGCACATAGCTTGGACCATAAGAAATCGGCAGGCGGATTTATACATGGCTACCGATACACAGGTAAGGCACTATACTATTGCAACCCTCAAAATTAAGGAAAACGTATACTGGCAGTAAAAACAGCCTGTGTTTTATATTAAAGGAATATGGACTGCTAGACAGGTTATAGTGAAATAAGACCCAGGTGCTATGAAAACTGCTATAACCCTCAGCGCCTCGGGTTATAGCAGTTTTCACTATAACCCAATCTTAAAGCAGTCCATATTACTTTTATAATTCGAACAAAGTTGATGATCCTAACTAAACTTTACTAGAGGCTTGCCTCCGTAGGCCTAGCCTATGCGGTGGCTAGGCCTAGCAACAGCTCCATTTATCACACTACACTAGGCCTAGGCTAGGGCCTAGCCTACCTAGTCTGTGCCAGCGCTTTTAAAAGCACATAAAAAATTCTAACGGCCTACTTCAAACATTTTTGGTGTTTTTTTAATGTCCGCAGAGTCTATTAAATCTTTAACTTGTTGGTCATTTAAAAGCTGAAACCTGACATTTTCACACCGCTATCCACGGACTTGTAGCTCTAGGCCTAGGGCCTAGGCTAGGCAGCTCCAGGGCGCAAAATGAAAACAAATCACTCGAGAAGGTGATCGATTTCTGCTAAGGTCTATGTGCATGTAAAATGCATCGATCGCACGTAAAAACAGGAATTTGAAATAAAAACGGGGAAAAAAACCCTAGCGGGCAATTAGGGCTACTATAAGGGTGATTTGACTACTATAAGGGCGATTTGGCTACTATATGGTAAAACATCATCTAATCAGATTACGAGAGTGAGGTATATAAAGTCTGTTATAACGTTGCCATTGTATGAACCCATGGATTCTTCCTATGATGGTTAAACTTATTCACTTCAGTCTGTGATCTGCAGAGATTGATTTGTAATTTGTACTTGAAACACAAGTAGTTTCATTCGTGGAAAAGTGCAATACACTGTATTCATTGGCAGATGAAATAGGCCCAATTTACAACAGCAATTTTTCCACCGACATCTAGTCCCGAGATGCCTGCAATTACGTTGTAATACCGTGCCAGCGTTAATTTCAGGGGCTTGATATTGTACAGTTGCACTTGCCAAGGTCAAATTATTTTTTAAGTCAAATTTATTTTTCGTGCCAGATTTACTGATCCACTTCCCATTAAAACTATAGTCAAAGTTTTGCTAAGTAATTTTTTTTTCACTGCCACTGCCATCTAAAAAATAAAATTACCATTTAGCATTTTTTTAATGTTTGAAATTAACAAAATAATGACAGATCAGTATTACATTTATAAATTTGAATACATTGTAGTCAAATTTAAAATGTTTTAATTTGTATGACTTTGGAAGGAATGGGCATTTAATAATACTCATTATGAGCTAATTGCATTTTTCTGATTTTAAGGATGAAAAAACTTTATAAATAAAACGTTTAACATCAACTTTTTTTACACTTTTTTAGCCCGAGCATTGCATCAACTTCTTGAGTACCGTTACCAAGGTGTTCAATGGCCGTCAGTGCAACATCCAATCAGTGAAATCGTCAACAGCATCATCAAACGAGCCAATGAGGCATCAGGGATTTACCAGATGTTTAGTCAACTTGGAGACGTCATCATTCTTCACAAGTAACAATTGTGTAGTGTTTGTCTTAACAATTTATGTTCAGCTTGCATGAAAGAGTTCTTGGTGAAGACCCTATAAATAAAACCATGTGGTGATAAATGCCAGGATTCATTTCTGATTACAGTAAAATGATGATTTCAATTTTGAATGTTATCATAAAAATAGATATTTCCAAACTTTAAAAGTTTACAAATATCTACATACATAATTTATAATCTAATTGAAGCTTTCTGGAAATTCAATTTTATCTACATTAAAATCTAAAAATTAAAATCAAATCTAAAATTAAAATCTCATTCATTACTTAAATAATTTACTATTATGTTTTTTCCATGCAAGTAGACTACAATCCAGGTTTAGAAACTTAAGTCATATGGAATCTTTTTTTTTCATAATTTTTTTTTTCAATTTGTAGAGCATAGGGCACAGAAAAATTGGTACGAGAAACAAATGTACAGAAAAGTGACAGGAAAAATTAAGTTGTACAACTGACAGGTACTAAGGCAAAAGAAATGGAACCTCAGCAAAACCATCTAAATTAATTTGTGGCCTGCTTGTCTTTCTGTTGTTGAAGTATTCTCAGATAAGGTCTATGAATCATAAACCCAGTTTATAGAGATGGTGTGCACTATTAAAGAACAAAGTAAAACATTTGAGGAGAGTGAGGTTTACCTGAATGTACTCATTCACACATGACTGTTATTTTTGACAGGTGAAGGGTGTCAGTACTTGCTACATGATCCTTAGTAGAGTAGGTCACCTAAAGTGTAACATCTAGTCCACAGCAACTTGAGATTCCTTAAATATAATGGCACAATATAACTTACAATACATTATATACATTACAATACATGTGTACATTCGGCAGGGCCAAACAAAATGAGGCATAAGTTTCAGATTTGAAAATTGAGTTAATTATGAATTTTTAAACTACTGTATGCATTTATCTTCAACAAGCAAAAAATCAGTTCATACAATGTTTCCTTACATTATTATGATCACCGGTTCAAACTTCTAACTTTTTTGAAAAAAATACATTTATTTTGGAAATTGCTTGTCAGTATACTGTGAATGAGGCAGGGCCATTTTAATTGCCTTTTTCAACATTTCTTGATCATATATCTGAAAATGAATGTAGTATGAAAGTTGCATGTTTCAACTGTTTTTGAGAACCAAAATATTAAAAAAAATTGATTTGTTTCTGCCTATTTTGAAAAACTAGCTTTGCAGATGCCTCTTTTGGCTTGGCTCTGCCTTATATATAAGACTGTGTTCTGATTTTTTTTTAATTTGAATTTCAGTGATGGCCTAGAATTTGAATACCTTGAAGAGTTTCCTCTTCAACTACTACACAAACTTCCAGAGGTTACTGGTAGGAATGCTTCCAGAGTTATAGTTCTGTCCATGGAGTATGGCAAAGATTATTCAGGTTTGTTGATCTTGCAAGACCTTTGGTAACATAACCTTGCTTCAGTTATGCCTAGCTCACACCGTTTTAGCTGCAAATAGCTACGTTAGCCAAACACGCCTTAACCCAACACTCTGCGGAAAAATCGTAGCAGTGACTTGTTGAATCGTAGGTCGTAGTTTTTGAAAAATGATTGCCTATGGATTCTAAAGGTTGACTTTCACCTCGATCCGACTCGCTTTTGCTCGTAGCAGTATGATTCATTACGAAGAGTGCTTGGCCCTTTGCATATTCACCTTGTTTGCCACTCGTTCGTTGCTTGTTAGCAGCTCAAGCTAGCTTTTTTTAAATGGTCATTGCGACTTGCTTTAACTCGAATACTTTTTCGTTCCTGCTGGTTCCGCTATGTATCGTCTTTTGCTGCCTACAAACAAATTGGACAGCTACGATGGCATTTACAAAATGTGAGGTCTCATCACAAAACAATGCGCATCGTAGGTCAGATCAAATTGAGATAATCACCAAAATACGTATGGAGTCAAATTTTTGAGAAATTTTCATGCAGGAAAGTGCCCTTCATGCAGGTTTTCTCAGATTTATAGACTTTAAAATGTTCATTTGTCGATTGCTTTATGAGCGATTTCCTCAAAATTGTTTCTAAACCTGAAAACTTTAATCCATATCTTTGGATCTTCTTTTCAAGGAATGTCAGTTACAGCTTATATTATGCTCTATTCGAAGGTAACAACTCAATTTTGGATTTTCCCACATTTAGACTCATTTTGTGGTGAGATCTCACAAATATTCGGCATTCAAAATATGAAGTATTTTGCGTAATCACAGTGAGCGTTACAGCGATTTTATGGACACCCATCTTTAAATGAACCATGCATAATAATACTGAATTAAACAATGTTTTAACAAGTCCTTAATTTTCTTGCTTGACTTTCTAATATGAGCTTGAATAAATGGCTTGCAAAATGTAGGTCCCTAAATGTAACCCAACTTTATTTTTTTTTTTATACAGGTGCTGGTAATGATGTATTTAGACCTAATAGAGCTACTGGAGAACCGATGAATGCCCATCATTCAAATTTCCTACACCCAGTTTTATATTACTACCGCTCACTGCCAACAGGTAAACAAATTTTTTCCATCTTCTATTTTAGTACTTCCAAAAACAATAAATTTTCTCCTGCCACATCATAATGAAACTATAACTGTACCAGGAAGGCTGGCAAAGTTTTGTTGCTTAACTGAAAAGGTCAGCATGATAATGAATATTGCAACTAACTATAGAGGACCGTAAACAAAAATTTTACAATTTGCGGACAAAAGAAAAACATGTAGGAAAACAAAACATTTATTTGAGGCTAGTTGTGGCAAAACCACCAAGTTGTCGCACAGGAAGTTATTGAGAAATAAGCAAATAAACAGGAAATATAGACAAATACAAAGGAAATTTGTGTGTATTTTGTGCAATAACTTCTGTTAGAATAATTATCCCTCATTTTAAAGCTTGCGAAAAGTGTAATATGTTTTTGACAATACCTCACTTTTTAATTTTCCTACAAGTTGGTGGTCTTGCCTTGTTATGCCTCATTTTTATAATAGATATTTCCAGTAATATACCAGCCTCCCTAAACTTAATTTTCATGCTATTTTGGAGTCTTTTTTCCAAAATCATGAAATGCTAAAAAAACTTCACATTGTGTAAACCAGACTGTCCGAAAAACCAAACAATTGATAGCATGAAGATTGATCAGTTTTGGAATAGTTGAATGTTTATTTTATTGAAAGTGTGGAATGGAAATTCCTTCATTTGCATAATTTAATATTACATCAAATGTATATCAATGAACTGAAAAATTAAAAAATCATAACTTAACCTTCAGACATAAAACCAATTTATATTATGATGGTAATCAATAAATAAATGAATAAAACTTTTTTCCATAGAAATTAAATGAAATTGGAGACGCTAGAACTATTATACACAATTAACATATTATGAAAATTGTTTAAATTGTATTAAAATGACACCATAATAAATTAAAACTAAAAAAATCGTCGATGGTTTTATCGTTTTTATTGATGACTTTTTTATTTGATTTCATTTATGAAATTAGTTTTTCATCATAAAACAATGATGAATCACCTGTTCTAATAATAACTTAACAAATTTTTTGTAATTTTTAAAGAAACAACTGATTTTTATCTATTTGTCGTTAATTGTTATCATTCATAAATGGGCCTTCATATATTTGAGTACATGAGTAGTTATTTTCAAGCTCATTAATATTATAGAATGTCATCCACTGGATAGATTTATATTGTGTTCAGTAATCTACTTTGTTAGAATGAGTCTTCATATGGTTAACCTGAACATTTAAAATATTGTGCTAGCGCCATCTATGTTGAAAGCTGTATGATAGTTTCTAATTTTTCAAATGCATAGTGCCCCCTCTATAGATTCTCATTTTTACTGCCTTCTAAATGCACTTTATACTAACAGTCTTTCACTATGAATATTGTGCAGCCAACAGAATTAGTATTAAAAACTTTAAGCAGTCAATGCAGAAGCTTAGAGTATATTTTATACAAACTATAGAGAGCAGTAAACAACCAAGAATAATTGTGAGGTCTCACCACATAATATTGATCGTGTTTCCAATTTTCTCAAAACTGTTTTCATGCATGTAAACTCCCAAGTTTATCATTTAAAGTGTTGATTGCATCTTATATTGTGCTACATTTGAAGGCACAAATAACTAATTTTATTTTCCACCCCATGAGTCCAATATTGTTATTAAAACAAAATTGGATTAGTAAGCAGAGCATAACAAATAATTTTTGTTAATATATTCCGAAGGGTTTTGTAAGTTGATTGTATACTCAAGTTAAAATTATGATTTCCGAAAAATGTTTATATTTTGATAAAAAATTAAAACTGATATGAAGAGGGAGTGTAGGCATATTCCATAGACCTATAAACTTAGTGAGATTTTATATGGAAGCGTCTTCCAATGTCTATAGAACCTAGAGTAAATGGTACGTAAATTATTAAAGATTTCACTTGAAAATCAACGCAGAGGTCCCATCTTTGTAAAGTGAAATTTATGGGTAGTGATGGTAGATGCATTGCTGCTTAAATTTTTCGAAGTTCACAAACATCGTGTTTACAATTGGTATGTAAATGCTATATTTTGGTGCTTGGTTACTTTATTCTGTAAATTAAGTTAGTTATCTTTAAATTTAATTTTTTATATTAAATTTAAAGATAACTATTATTTAATTAGAAGAAAAATATGAATAATGTAGTAAAAGAGTAGGTTTTTCTTGGTAAAAAAGCATTTTCTGGTTAGTGGGGTTGGTTTCAAAACATCGGTTAAACCTACAATTTTTTAGATACTTGGGATTTCTGCAACATTAAAAAGAAACTTTGTTCATAAGTAACAAAGCTAAGAATAGAAATGTGTTTTTAACAAAGAATTACAACAAAACGATGGGAAAAATTAAAAACTAGATATCAATGGGATGGTGGTAGCAAGTAAATTGTATGTAAAATCATATTCAGAAAATATAATTTTAAAAGCAAATGTACACAAAAGTCAAACTAACACATAATGTAGGTAAAATTAAATATAACACAAATGTATAGTAAATTTAGATTTGTTTTTAGTATGCCCATTTAATCTTTTGGGAGGCTTGTTTTCAAGTTTATTTTTTGCCACCATGCCAAAATTATCCTGCTGCAGTTACTGCAGTAATTAAGCTACTACAGTATTAATATTGGAAAAGAAATTGGGGCAAGGCATTGCAAAACCACTAAGTTGTCGGAGAATTTGAGTTAATACTGGAACCATTTTACACTCTTGTAAGCTATACAATGAGGCGTCACTTTATAAAATCGGACAACTATAACCAATGTTATTGAACAAAATATACCAAAATTTCTTTTTTATTTCCTGTTGTATATTTGCTTATTTCTCAATAACTTCCTGTGCGAAAACTTGGGTTTTCCATGCCTTGCCTCAATTACTGAAAAAAAAATGTGACCTAGTGATGTGATGAAAACATAACACTAGATTACTGCAGTAAATGCAGTATATCAATAATAGTAGTAGATTACTGCAGTAGAATAACTTGGACATCATCCCAACTATAAACTTGATGACCTTCTGTTTGAAAGTAGGTTATATTCTATATATGTATTTGAAAATGTGGATTGAAACTGTAATTGATGTCCTTGAAGAATTATATGGTATAGGAACATGTATATATTCATGAGATTTTTATTACTTTAGGTTGTGTAGATCTTAGCTTATAGTTTAATTAAAATTGAAATATTATAATTGATGAATGTACATCCTCTGTAAATCTTTTGACAGTTGATATCCACCGTAGGTGGTTGTTGACGCAGTGGAGCTGTTTTTTTTCTAAAAACTTTCTGTATTCAGTACCAAACTCATGTAAAAACTGGCAGAATTCTTATATTTTAGTTCTTTTTGGAGGACACTCGTTAAAAAAAACTTTGGGCTTTGCCTTACAGACTTAAAGCCTGTTTAAGGCTTATTGGTCCTCCATACATAATACAAATGTTACTTTAATCTCAAATCTTATGTTATGTTAAATAAAAAAGATGTTATGTTAAAGAAAGAATAAAGAAAGGTACTTAAAAATACAAATTACAATGATTGATTACACTTATTTTGAAACAAAATTTCCATAAGGATGATTAATTGTACCATTTAAAATTTGTTCGATTATTGCCAACGCAACCGGTGCGCACCCTCTATTATCGACAAAACGTAGTTGCGACCCCCTTATATTAGGTGCGCCGGGTCCAAAATTTAACATAAAACCCCAAAATACAGTAAAAAGAGGGTACTTGGGAAAATGACCTTTTTTCTTGCTCGCCAGAAATAAATTGGCAACCATGCCCACCCGGAGTGGAAAAGTGCGCGCTCCCCCTTTTCGGTGGAACCTGGATCCGCCCCTGATTACTAGTCATTGATAAAGTTTAAAGGGTTCCAGACCAAGAGGTGGCACATTAATCTATGGATTCTTCTTCCTAGATGTAGGTTTGCCGATTTTGGTTTATAGTACTTCAGTATTGTTTTATTTTTTTTAGAATTTGCAATGCTGAATGCAAACAAGATGAAACAGGTTCTTCCAATGCCTCATCGAATTCACCATATCGTGGAAGATTTCCTAACAGACTTTTCAGCTCCTTTGAGGTAAGCTTTAAAACACTGCCCTCTACTGAACTTTCCAAAATTGACTTGATGGGTAGTTTTAACATAGGCTTTACACTAATTCACATAATTCACATCTTACCCTTTGAAAAAAAATAACACCCTCTTACTAGGTGGATCTACCATGTTAAATTACTAAGGAGATCTACCCAACACCATAGACAACTAGTAAGGTAGTATATAATTACCCTGTCTGTTGATGTTATTAATGCCTTAATGGTCTATTCTAAATAATGAAGGTATTTTCCTATGTATACTTGCAGCATTGCTGACCATATCCTTGGTAGTATCCCTTGATATGGTAGTTTTTATAGGGTTAACCATATTAACTACCTTTATCTACTTTGTCACTACCATTATCTACCATGTTAACGGAGTTATTTTTTTTTTTTAAAGTGTTCACATTCTGTGGTACCTCATTTCAATAAGATAATTGGAAGTTTTCCTTTCCAGCTGATATTAACAGTATTTCCAATCTCAGTTCTTTGAATATGTCGTCAAAAAATTTCCATTCATTCATTATTTAGTATTTTTTTTCGGTCCTCTTTTTGTACATAACAGCATTATGTTATTACATAATGACTATAATGAAAAAAATACCATCTTAAGATTATGCAATTCCAAAATAAATAAATGATTTCTGAAGCACAGCTTGCACATGAAAAACTCTGTTGTAAATACTTATTCAGATGTTTATATATTTTATTTCAAGAAGCTTAACTTAAAAATGTTTGCTTTCTAAAGTTAATTAGATTTGATAATTACAAGGAGAAATCTTATTACAACCAGACTTGTCAACATTGGAATTATGATCACGGCCCCGTGGCTATACAAAATAATCCTTTTATTAATCTTGAAGTTATGCTTATTATTAGATAACCTATACACCTCAGATTTGTCATTATTATACGAGTGATATTTAGTTGATCAGCAGGTGTTTCTTTTTATAAGATTTTGTTTTGCGTGTTTTTGTTTTTGTTGAGCTTACCTATAAGATAGATATATTGGTTTTTCACAAATTTCTTAGAATTCTGTTTAACCTAAGCAACCTGAAGTTGTTAATAATTAACAACCTAGAGTTGTTAATACATGGCCACTGGTCTGTGTTTTGTCAAGTTAACATCATCAATTTTGTGGTTAATGGTTTCCTTAAAAATTTGACGTAGTTTTCTTTCAAGATACAAAAGTTATTTTATTATCAAGCCTTATAATATACCAATTTGTTATAACAAAGATATCTATATTTGAACCTTCCTCATGCCAAGGACCACTTGCTCTTCCTATCTGTTTGGTACATTTGGTATCTTTTGTAAGCAGTCACCTTGTAAGTCGCCACAGACAATTTTCACTCTTTTTAAATTTTTTTTTTCCAAGTTAAAAATTTCATTTTTAACATTTTATTCATCAAAGCCTTTACTAATTTGTGATAACAATTACAACAAAGATATGGTTGAACCTCCCGCATGCAAAGGCCCATTTGTTCTTACTAACCGTATGCGCCCTCTATATTTTACACTGATTTTTTAAAAACTTTGTGTGATTTTAAACAAATGTTTTGTGTCCTGTTATAAAATGAAAATGATCTAAACTAATAGTTTTATTCATGTGTCTACATCATAACTCGGAGTAAAAATTGCAATCCAATTTCTTGTGAGAAAAAGTAGCTTTTTTCCAGAACTGATACGAAAAACCCAAAATGTTTTCCACTCCCACCATAGGCCAAGTTATTTTCCACCTCAACACAAAAAAGAATTTTTAATTAATATATTTGTATTTCTCAAATCACTAATTTTCCTACATGTCCCGCACAGTGTTGGGAATAAACAGTGCTCAGTGAAAGGATCACAGTAGTTTTTTTGAAGGCCACTTCATTTTACTGTGGTGTAGTACTTTGAAATAATTACAAGAAGACAGTTGTTTAAATTGTGCAGAATTGTGCATGAATTGATGCAGAACATAAGCATCCAGTGATTAATAAATAATAATCTCCACAGTTTAGGCCTTTTTTTACAGAACTGCAACATCGGAGTAATACAGTAATTCATAAATGCGTGCTTTCGTGTGAAAGGGCGCATTATCTTCAATTCTAGCAACTGCGCAAAATCAGTGTAGGCCATAATGCATTGCGAGACCACTAACTTCCGGTGATTTTTTGGCGATTTCCCTTTTCCTCGTGTGGCACCCTGGTTGCACCGTGGTGAAATCCTCGCAAAAAGCACCAAAAGCAAGACCAAGGTTGACCCTGTGTCAAAAGGTAAAAAATTAATCGCATTTAGGTCAATTATCGGAATATTATCGGATAATTACTGGATAATTTTATTACGTCAGAATAGGTTAAACACCCGTTTCTGCAGCACTTTTAACGGATAATTTTTATCGGGATAATTTATCGGATAATTTTGTTCTGCAGAAACACGGCCTTTATTACATCACTCTATATTACTGCTACTGCTTTCACAGTAGTACAGAAGAGTTCACTGTAAAAACCAGGCTACGCAATGAAGCATAACTAACAAAGGTCATACCGGTCGTTGGAAAAGTAGTAAAAACAGTTCCCTCTGTTATTGAGACTGCTAATTTTACACCTTTTGCTTGGACACTTTCATATAACTGGAATTTGACCTTTGTGAAAGGGTTTAGATCAACTATTGCACCGGCATGGTTACAGTAACATTGTGATATTTTTGTATGTGAGACTTTCTCAAAACTGTTCGTCTCTTGTGATATCACATATGATATACTCTATGGAGCACATTAAAACATGAGCTGCAGTACCTAGCATATATCTATTCAATTCGTAATATGTGTAGGAAGAATCTGAAAGGGGATATCAAGATCACGTTTCCTTTCTAAATACCAATTACAGATAAAAGAAACAATTTTTTTTTAATTGAAAATTTCAAGTGATAAAATAGAACATGATTGAACATGTCAGATTTGTATAATGTTGGATTAGATAAAAACTCAAGGCACATTTCAGATATAGCATAAATGTAGCAAAAAATTCAAAAGTGGGTGGCCATCATTTAAAGGTGGGTGGTAAAATTTGATTAAAAACAGTATTTTGATGTTTCTCAGGGGCAGGTTGAAGTTAAGCTGGGTGGAAGGTCTTAAAATAAGCTTTAGGTTGTCTGGAAAATTGAAAGAGTGGGTGGCCCTGCCCACCTCAATGTACCATAATTATATAAGTGATATAATATACAGTACATACTGTATATAAAAAGCCAACTGTGAAGTTGTAGTTTTATTTAGTGTATATTCACGGGGTATACTATCTGCAGTGTAACAACCAAGGTGTTATAATAATAATATGTGGGACTTTTATAGCGCAAAATACTACTCTCTATGCGCTCGAGCACTGGAAAAATAAGTTGTAATGACTGTTTCTTGATATATATATATATATTTTTTTAATCTTAAAATAACCTGAAAAGATGTTTTCAACTGTTTCTTAAAAATATCGAGAGAACAGTGGAAGGAAGGCCATTCCACAACTTCGGGGCAGCAACAGAAAATGCTCTATCACCATACGATTTTGTACGAGAAGAGGGTACAGATAAAATGGTTGAACTAGATGTAGATCTAAGAGCTCTAGAGCAAGTGGAAGAGCGTAGTTTTATCATGTCTGAAATATATGGTGGTGATTCGTGTGTTCCTACACAAGGTGTAGCATAAGTCATAAGCAATTTTATGATTGCCGCCAGTGGATTTTTCTATGAACAGTCATTTGTAATTGATTGACCTAATGCAGACCAATTGAAAATTTTGATTAATTATTGCATGAATCAAGAACAAAATCATTCAATTCTACGAGGCGTAGCTCCATAGCTTACACTAATGTGGGCTGTGCAAGAAGCACAAGTTACCATCTGGATTAAATAGACGTAAATAAATGTCGTGTATGTTGTGGTCCGTTTAATCGTTGAGTCTGAAAATACGCTAAGCCTTGGTTTTAGATGGCAATTTGGCATCATAATAGTAAAACTAAAACCATAGTAGGTCATCTGCATATCTCCCATTTTTCAGATTGTCCAGCATTTATTTTTCTCATTCCTTTTCCACTTTTCCCTTCATCTTCATTCCAGAATCAATTTCATCAATCCTTCTCTTACAATGTGATATTCAATTTTTATTCGTTTCTGTATTTGTGTAATCAAACTCCTTTCATTTATTCTCTGCAATACTTCAACACGGGACCCACGACGGATTGGGAAAGTTTAAGTTTGAGGTGGGTGTGTCCCCGGTTGTCAGTCTGACGAGAAAAAAAAAAAGTAAATTTTCTAAGTTGAAATTTATCTGTGGCATGGTAAATCTTCAAAAAAAATAAAGAGAAAGGGCCCCGAAGGTGAGGCCTGTAGC
>JAOTQE010063565.1:3811-18176 GCA_025631205.1 Nesometra sesokonis
TTGGAGTGAATTTTCAATCAGTTGGAGTGAATTTTTTATTAGTTGGAGTGAATTTTCAATCAGTTGGAGTGAATTTTGTATTAGTTGGAGTGAATTTTCAATCAATTGGAGGGAATTTTCAATCAGTTGCAGTGAATTTTTTATTAGTTGGAGTGAATTTTCAATCAGTTGGAGTAAATTTTCAATCAGTTGGAATGAATTTTCAATCAGTTGGAGTAAATTTTCAATCAGTTGGAATGAATTTCATTCTTTTTGGAGTGGTCTTCATGCCACTCCTCAAATAATTTATTGCACTCTCTTGTACAGTACTAGTAAAATTTCAATCATTTAGAGTGCATTGCGTTGTTTTTTTTTTAGTGTTGCCTCACTCCTCAAAGAGTGGATTTTCACTTTGTTACATTAAGAAAGCAGGTAAAAACTAGAATATTGACAATCTTTGCATCAGTTCTCACCATTGTTTATTTCACAGTTAAGTTATCCTTACATTCATAAGAGGTCTCTTTGATCTAGTTCTGGGTCTCTACTTGCTCATTTTATCTGTCCGTCAACATATGGTAATTGTTCTTTTTCTTCGGCCGCAGTCTCTCTTTGGAATGGTTTAGCTATTTCAATCCGTCAGGCAAAGTCCATTTTTTAATTTAAGCGAGCCGTTAAAACTCAACTTTTTAATATGTATTTTTCTTAATTACTGCATTTTTTTAAATTTTCTTTTTATCGAAGTGCTTGCGTGCTTCGTGGCAGTTATGGATAATTTGTTTAGTTAGATGCCCATTTAACTGAGCACACATGTGAGTTATGTACTAGCCGGCCTGTGCACCATAAATTGCTGGTAAATAGAATACAGTTGTATGGGTTTGATGTTATTTTCTTGGTAGTCTAGGTTTACGGAAATATGTCTGTTTAAGTTTCACGTTGCTACTTTTTTTAATTGTTAAGCTCATTGAGGTTAAGTATAATGCGCGATAAAAGCCAAAATTATTATTTTTATTAATAGGCCTAGATACGAACGAAGACCCAAGGACATACACTACTCATTAAATCAATGTTGTACTGAGCTAATGTCATTAACTTCAATTGCCGGTACAATTACTGTAAATTACTGATTAATATTGCTGCTATAATAGATAAACCAATTAAAGATATAGCATGTGTTTGAAATACTATGAAGATCATACTTGGACATTTGTTTTTAGATTAAATAATTAACGTTAGCACTTTTTGTAATGATCATTATTTTACCTTTTACCGTCTTCAGTAATATTTTTCTTCCATAGTTATCATAATCTGTAATGACGCAAATGCTCCATTCACGTATCCGGACAACTACCCTCCAGACACCTACCCCGGACGACTACCCCCGGACAATTACCCCTGGACATTTACCCCAGGACAACTACCCACAGACAACTACCCCCTGGACAATCACCCCTAGGACGACTATCTCCCATCCCACCACTACCCTCCAGGACAACTACCCCTGGACAATTACCCCCACCTCTAAGACGACTACCCCAGCCCACCAGCGGGTAGGGTTAGGGTTAGAGTTTAGGGTTAGGGTTTAGGGTTAGGGTTAGGGTATTGTCCTACTGGGGTAATTGTCTAGGGGTAGTTGTCCTATGGGGTAGTTGTCCAGTGGGTAGTTGTCCTGGTGGTAGTTGTCTTAGGAGGGTAATTGTCCGGGAGTAGTTGTCTAGGGGTGGTTGTCCTAATGGGGAAGTTGTCCTAGGTGGATAGTTGTCCTAGGGGGTAGTTGTCCAGGGTGTAGTTGTCCGGGGATAATTGTCCAGGGGTTATTGTCTTGGGGTAGTTGTCCTAGTTTCCTCCATTCATGCAAATTCGCAGCTTATCTGTTAATGCACGCGTACAGACGTTTTCCTATTCACGCATTTCTGTACACGCGTATAACAGTTTGTCTCTTTCCTTTTGAAAAAAAAAATAACATGCTTCAACTAGGTGGGTCTACTATGAAAATTACTAGGGAGATCTACCTAAAACCCCAGAGAATCACCTAGTAACTAGGTAGTGAATTTGTTGAAGTTATTGATCTTAAGGTCAATAAGTATTTGATTGTTTTGATGTCAGTTCTAATTAGTCTGAAGGTCTATTATTGGCAGTAATTTTCTATGTACTTTTAGGGCATTGCTGATCAAATCATTGGTAATCTCTTTTGTGAAAGGAGCTGACCTTGTATTAATTGATAGATTTATAAGTTTCGATTGTAATGTGATAATAATATGTATATGGTAGTGGTAGCAAGGTTGGTGTATGTATTTTTTTGTGTAGGCCTGTGCCATTTTGAAAAAAAAATCATTCAGTTAGTACTTCGTTGTATGCTTTTATTGACGTTCAAAATTTCTTGATTATCTATTTCTTCATATTATGTTATCCCTCTGCATAAAACATTACGTAATTTGGAAACTTAAACCATCGCCTTGATAACACTGTGCTATCACATTTATCACATTAACAGGTCTTACCAAAATATTCAAAACATAAACAGACAGTTCAAATAATTGCACTTATTTTCAAGGTATTTATATCGGTGAAATCGCTGTATGTGTACGTTGGACCTCGGCAGGGTAGACGTCGCTTTTAAGACCAAGAATCTTCTTGAAGCCTTTTCTGAACTCTTTACGAAAGATTCCGTAAATTAAGGGGTTGTTAGCGCTTGACATGAAGTGTAAGACTGTTGCAGGGCTATTTACGAACACCGGGAGACTCTTTATGGAAATGATTTTTATTAATTTAGCGATGCTGAAAGGAGCAAGGCAGATGAAGAAAAGGGCAACGACCACAAACAAGCTTCGAATAGATTTTCTCTGCTGCAGCTTCATGACGGTGGACAATTTGCAATTTTTAGATTGAAGTTCTCCAACAATTCGTACAAAACTCCAAACAATTATAATTCCTGGGCACAAGAAACATAAAATAAATGCAAAAACGACGTAGTATATACCAGATACACCACCATTTACCCAATCGATAGCACAAACTCTTTCATATTTGTCGTAGATTATCCATTCCATTTCGCCTGGAACTAGTCCAATGGCAAGTCCTTGTAAACATGACAGACACATTGCAATTTTTATTTTGCTTTTTGTTATGATAGAACTATATTTCAAGGGACGTGTGATTGCAATCATTCTATCAAAACTTATCATAGACAATGTCAACATAGATATAACAATTAGACAATAATTCAAGATACATTGTAAAGTACATAGAGTTCCTCCGAAGACCCATTCTCCAGCAACAGTCGCTATAATTGTCGGTGGAATAACCAGTAGAGCGGTTGCCAAATCTGTCACTGCCAAAAACACCAGCAGAATATTTGCATCGTTGGTTTTTATTGAGTTTAGTTTTAATAGACATATCAGAAAAAGTGTATTCCCAAAAATAGCTAAAATATCAATTAAAATGAATACAACTGCGAGTATTGAGTCATCACTGAAATTTTCATCCAATATATCTTGTGTAGAATTACAATGCATAATTAACCGGAATAGTCACTGTCAATGAACGCTGTCACCTAATCTCAATTAACTGTGACGATTTCCGTAACTCAGTTGCTATAGTTTCATTTTGTAGTCTCATTTCTTCTGGCGATCATAGCAGACATGAAAACTATAGATGTGGATTTTGATTATAACTTCAAACAAAACGGCATGCCAGAATAAGAAAGATATACTGCACTGTAGACGACGAAGAGCGCAAGTACAAAATAATACAATCATTAGTACTTTCTGACGTTTGTGAAAGCCATGAATGTGTAACATTTAGTCCACAGCGTCTTAAAAGACTCTTCTGGGTAAGGCGCTATGTAATCGTTCTACATCACAAGCTATAATGTGTTAAGATAGCAACAATCAACTATAGTAGTTTTTTTTCTAAAACATATTGAGTTAACAGACATCCAATAAATCCCCGTGACACTTGTACACGGCAGACACCTATATACTGCCAGAGTTAAGTGAAAACGGCAGTGTAATATAGAGTCTATTCGTGTTCAAAACAGGATAAATATAATAAGTATTCCACAATTAATAAATCAATACCAGCTCAGTTGCTCATCACGTAATGTCCTCTACTAGAACATTTTTTTTTAATTTGTCATTATTCGCACATTTATAAATCGAAGCCGTTCTATGATTGGTTACTTAAGGTTTATGTTTTTATCCTCCAGCACGTAATTTAACTAGACATTTCTAGAAAATATTATAAGGAAAATGAAAACATAACAATTACTCACAATTATATGAGGTGCCGTAACAAAATCAGTTAAAATATGTATCCTTCTTAAACATATGTTTTTAAAATTAGACAAAATGTCAGGTTCTAAGTCCTTTCCGTTTTAATGCTACGTTCCTGTTAAATCTTTCATAAGCGCTAAAACTAGGTGTCGCAATCACAATTTAATTTTCAATATTATTCGTGTGACATGGTAAATATTTATTATATAAAATTGTTGCCAATATGAATATTAGTTTTAGGTAAATGTGGATTTAACTAAAAATACAACTCGGTTACATATATCTTACAATAAATTACGATTAAATGTTGTCGATGGTTATTGTGTAACGTTACTAACATACTAAAATGTGACATAATAGTTCTTGAATCTTTATATAACAAAGAAATGTTTACACATTTCATATTTCACGACGATATACATATCCTAATCAAACTTATCCAGATGCGCCCCTTACTAATTTCTAATCGTGACTTGCCTAAATACTCAATGGGTAACAGTATGGTTAAGAAATGTACCCTACGTTACCATTATTGTTGAAACCTATTAACTAGATGGCAGCAAATGATTTCGCATATAACAACTTATGGTACATTCGTCCAGCGTTGTATGGGATAATTTGTTAAAATTTGTCAAACATGCTTTTATATCTCGTAAAAACATTTTGTAACTTACGTAACCGTAACTTACGTTACCGTTCTATGAGGTTACTCTTATTAAATTGCACAAACCAGTATTTCTTAGCAGTTTATTTTTTCGCAGATCAATCTTAACATTTCATCTAACGATGTTGGGTGAACAACCTTTTCTGCATTAATTCAAATTTTATGGCTTTTGGGTATTATACATAACAAACGTTACTGGTATATTAACTAGATGGCAGCAAATGATTTGCCATATAACAACTTAGGGTACATTCTTCCAGAGTTGTATGGGATAGTTTGTTAAAAGTTGTCAAACATGCTTTTAGAATCTCGTAAAAACATTTTGTAACTTACGTAACCGTAACTTACGTTACCGTTCTATGACGTTACTCTTATTAAACTGCACAAACCAGTATTTCTTAGAAGTTCTAACGATGTTGGGTTGAACAACTTTTTCTGCATTAATTCAAATTTTATGGCTTTTGGGTATTAAACGTTACTGGTCTTTTTTAACATACGTTACTTTTTTGGAATACGTGTGTGCTTCTTCCTAGTGTTTAACCCAAACAGACTTCTTTACAGATTTCAAAGTATTAGTTTATGAATATATTTCTTTAAAAAAAACCCATTAGAGTTTAACCGTTTTAGAAAAACAACTAAAATGACATGCTATTTTTGGTTATTACTTTTGGTCGTGTTAAGTTGTGCTTACACTAAATTTAATTTTGATTAATAATTTCATTTGTATATCTCAATCGACGTCATACTTTGGATGTTACTTTTTCCCGCCGTTCTAAAACTATTATGAAAAATGTAACCATGATTTTCATATTTGTAAAATTGTAGGATTCTTAAAAATGTACTGGATAGGCGGTAACGTAAATTACCACTCTAAAAGTGCACCTTATGGTCAAATAATGTAAGGAAAACCTAAAGTAGCAAACGTGCTCATTTTTTAAAGTCAACAACATTATATGTTGTACTTCACATCTAAAGTAATTAAACCCCGTCTGGTTAAACATTATATTTTGTCAATTGCCATTTTTTATTATTGCCGATTTAGTGGGTTTGATCCATAATAGTTCGTCTATCTTCACGATATCACTGACGATAGGCAATACTGTACAACAGGCCATATAAAAAACGTAAACAACTGTTGACTTCATTTGACTTTAAATTAAAATATAAAAATCTGGATCAAGTAGGTGAATGCATGATTATAAATACAATAATTTAAAAAAAAACCTGTGGGGCCATAGGCCTTAGACTTTGCTAATTACAGAGCGTATGGGATTTTACACACGTATTTTGCCCGCGAAAACATTATTAGCAACACGCTATTTCGTACCGTCTGGTATCCAAGAGTAAGTGCTCTCATCAATAGGATAAAAATTACGTCATTTACTAAACTAAATGATAGCTATTGAGTCTAGCAGACCTATCTAAATAAGTAATTGTTGCTCAGGTCATACAGTTAACTTCCCCATCTGAAGGAAGTAATCCATATTATAGCTGTGTTGGTACACATCGTAGTATGGCCGGATCGTATCCGGATAAAATGCCTCATAAATTCTCGATATGAAAGCTCAAATAGGGCGAGATAAAGAAAATTGTCTATCATTACAATTTGATTGTGATTTAGAACTAAGTATTCTCTATGCGCAGAAATGGTGTAATGTGTCTTATTACACTAATTTAATTGTTTAAGATACAATAACCTTATACAGTGTAAGTAAAAAAGTATTACTTCTACTTCTCATGCAAAAAAAAAACGGTCATTTGGACGAGTATTGGCTGAAAAATCGCTGATATTCCTCAGAGCACCATCTAAATTGAGGTTTTGATTGACTTTCTATTTCTTATTAGAGGTTGGTGAAAATTAGACGAATGCCACATACTTAAGTAGGCGTTCCGATGACAAATTTTAACCAATGAAATTTTTATTTAGATAAAATAAAAGGTTGATTTATTCTCTAGTCGAAGGTGAAACGGCAATTGAAATCGGACCATTGATTCTTAAATTAGATCAGTTTTTGTCGAAATACACAGATGATTTTAGAATGGCTGGTCTGTATGGCCTATTCTTTCACACATACAAAAATCAGGCATGTTCGCGGTATAAAAGATAGATTCCGAAAAAGCAATGTCATTTCATAAATCACAAAATCATGTTATGTGTATCTGTCAGCTGAGATACAGTAGAAAACCACCAAAATTTGACGATTTGCTATGATTTTTTGCCGTTTAGCGTAACCAAAAACAAAATTGTAATGAACCTGTTTCCTCGACTAAGATGGCTATTCCCTTAATCAGAAGCTATAGCCAGTAGATAGATAATAATATATGAAGTTAAACACGGGTGGCAAAATCTAAAAATAAATAATCAGGTGGAAGGTAAGTATCTTGTTAAATTGTTATTCTAAATATCTAGACATAGCTTCTGATAAAACGAATATGACGATATGAGATTATTTTTGGGTGTTTTACCTGGTCATATGATAAATCAAAGTGTTGAGTTATTGACAAGAAGGCATTAGTGAGGTTTCGCATCTTTACGAAACACGAATACGAAAACGGATACGTCATACATTCTTGTAACATTTAAATAGAACACCTTAAATATCTGTCACAGTTGGTCAGTATTTTACGACGATCATCAACAATTCATAGGTAGAAAATTTGATATATTTTTGAACACATTTAAGAACTTTCAAAAATTGGAGTGTGACGTATCCGTTTTCGTTTTCGAATTTCGAAAGTTTGCGAAACCTCGCTATTACGAAAATAATCTCCATATTAATGAGAGTGGCGCTGTAGCTTGGTGGTTAGCATGTTTGCCTTCCAATCCAGAGGTCCTGGGTTCGAACCTGGCTGAATGCTAGGTTGGTTCCCACGACTTAACCACGCCACTCTCCAAGCCTCATGATAAGACTCGGTTTAGAAAGCATGGCGTAGGCCTAGATCTCATCCTGTAAGTGGCGAGTAAACTTGCTGTTGGATGTGACACGAAATAAAAACAAAATATAAAAAATGCTGCAGTCTCAGCTGAAATCAATGGAAATGCGTGAATTTTGAGGACATTTTACTCATTCGGGGGACAGCGGGATACTTTTGGGGACAATGTCCAAAGACGATCCAACAATTCGCGTTATACAAGAATAGAAGATGAACGTGTTTAAGATGAACAGCATATCAATAAGTCACATTTGAAAATTGAATGTTATTTTACAACTATTTAAATTTGGTTTAAACATGGAGGTTTAACCTAGGCGAGAGTGAATCTTAAACGATTACCTTGTTTGGTAAACGTTGAGGAGCAAACCACGTGTGTTGACTAGAATCACGTGGTTAATCGAACCATGGACGAAGTAACTTCCTCCATGATCGAACATACATGACGGAGAGCTCAGTTTTTTATTGTTTAACAGCTGAACTTTTTGCCATCTCTTCGCGATGTATCACGTTATCGTACAGTGTTGAATATCAAGAACTCAAGAACACAAGTACGTGATTGCAACATCTCAATTACTTCTTAGCTTGTTTAGTTTATTAGGCATACAGAAGGGTTAGGAATGTTATGCTGTCGTTGTCAGTTGACTGTTATTCGTTACCGGAACAGAACACTGTACTTGTTATTCATTACTATAAATTGTGTGTATGGAACGCCAAAAAGGACAAGGATACAGTACATTTTACAATGTGAGGCTTCTATTAGGCCTATACTGTATTTTTCTAATCGTTCACTCCTTGCGTAATGCTGACGTTTGTGGCAATTTTTCTCCCAATCGTTTTTAGTCTCAATGTGATAAGCTCTAGAAGAATCCCTCTAATTAATTTATGTGTATGTGTGATTGTAGTATGGTTTTAACCATGGCACCAAAGCCATTTGCCACCAGTGCCTTCTCATTTGGCCTTAGTGCCTTCAAAATTTGACCCTCATCAAGGCCACTTTGGCCTTGGTGCCCCTTATTTTAAGTAATACACGAGGATATAATTTGAACAAAATGGCCTCAGGTACCCTGTTGTACCCATACAATTAAGCCAAAAAATGGTCTTGCCCCTACAAAGCCCAAATTCGAGGCTTAGATTAAAATGTCATTTCCATGACCATCAGAATAAATAGATCCGAAATGCCAAATCTAAGTCACGTAAATCGTTGGAACGTAATAGCAATTACTAATTAACAAATTATGACTTCGATCCCTTGATGTAGGTCTATTTTTATTTTAAAGATAACTATAAAAAAAATGGCGGACAAGGGATTTGGAGGAACTCATCTCATGGTGTCGTCTGTTGAACCGTCAGGTAAATTTTCCTTTTGTGTACGGCTAGGCCTACTCGTGGGTGAATCACGGACTCTGGGAAAGTAGGTGGGGGGGTGGTGGGGTGGACCACTGTTCTCGATCGGGGTGAGCGGGTTTCAGATTTCCAATCTCTCAGGCAGTGTTTTTTCCGATTTCGTATTTTTAAGTTTCTGTTTCATGCCTACTGGCCCGAAAATGCCAATATTTTATTTTGGAAGAACATTTTAGTTGGCGCATAACAATAATTATAATAATGACAAAGATAATGGTAATAATAAAATAATGGTAATAATAATAATGATGATGATGATGATAATAATAACAATAACAATGACAATAATAATAACAATGACGATGACGATGACAATGATGATGATAATTATAAAGATAATGATGATGATAATGATAATGATAATTATGATGATGATGATAAAGAGGATGATGATGATATGATGATGATAATGATGATGATAATGATGATGATAATGATGATGATGAAGATGATGATGATGATGATGATGTTTTATACTTGTAAACTGCTGAATGTACGTGCCTCAGGAGCCCTTTCTGATGTATTACATCCGCTGAACATCAGCTGAAGACGGATGTAGTTAATCCGAAAATACTCACGAGGTGCGTAATTTATGTAGTGAAGTATAAATTATTATTTCAATACCGAAATCTTTTAAGCAAGGCCTAGACGATTTAATAGATAATATCCCATTGATAAGTTAGTAGGCTGTAAATCGTATTCGAGTTTATGTTACCCAGGCTATTATCTCCATTATGCGTGCTGTTTTTACACGGTGTATAGGCCTATACACGTCGCACATACAGCTTGCTGATGGTTGCTAGTTTGAGTCTGTTCACAGAAGCAGATGGAATACAGATTGTTCCACTTTTTTGGGATCTACAAAATAAAACAAATTCTATTCTTATTTTCCATTTTTCATGTTTTGGAGTAATAAAATGACAAAATATGGCGGATCAGTATTATTATCTATAAATTTAAATACAAAATAATAAAATGGAGTATTTTGATTTTTTGACAAAATAGAAATTTGGAAGGAATGGACGTTTACAATTTAAAGATGATTTGTAAAATACTCGAAAAATGAATAATACCGAGTTAGGTTTAACGAAGCTGACAAAATATTTGAAATTGTGTTAATTTTTATACTCGTGCCACTAAAATTAAGCGCCCACCCATATACAAATTATCTTAAATGTTCCCTTGGATAAGTATTCCTCCCTGGGTCCCCTGTGTACTGGTATGTATATAGTATTTCCAGAATAAATGAATTTTAAACCTAGTTTCATAAACTAAAATAATGTGGTGACAAATCAGCTGCTATGCAGTGTTGAATGATGTAACCAAGGAGGTTTTATATTGTTTTTTAGCCCCTCTTCTCATAATTTCCAATTTAATTTTGTGGATGTAAGTGGAGGAGAATTTTGCTTGAATCCATCTCTTAAGACAAGAAAATTGTAAGATTTTTGATGCTCAGATAATACATAAACTCTACGACAATCTCTAAATCCACTTTAATCCCCATGGTTGAGGTTTTTTGAGGTGAGAACATTTTAAGAAAATTGTATTTCTAGATGCTGGAAACGACACTTTAATACTTGAAGTGTATTATCTGTCATTTTGAACATTTAGTGATCTGCGTAGACATAATATATGTTCAACCAAAAAGTTGTGTGGATGCGGTCCCGGTTCCGCCGGCCCTGTATTAATGATTTTGTTCATTGATGTTTTTTTATTCTACGTTTATGACGTTAAATACAAATTCACTGCAAGAAAGGAATGTGTTTATCTTGCTAACACTAACAAACAACGTCAGTGATACTTTTCGACTCACACTTGAGGTTGTTTTTTTTTCAGTAAAATTCCCAGTCAAAATTTTGTTTTCACTTGAAACCTTGCTGAGCAAAGTGATTCGATGGCGCTTTTCTGGCTAACATTACTCATTTGTTTGCCGGGCTTTACACACGCCTATAAAAAGGTACACGAAGGGACACAGTTGAACGTTTCTAGTTATATCAGTACACGCGCGCGTTTTTTTACGCGTGCGTAACGGATTGTCTCTTTTGTGAGTGGTGCCTCTCTTTGGAGAAAATCGACTTTAAAAATAAAAAAAAAACAACTGTTGACTTCCTGGCTGTTTTTCGATTGATTTTGAAAAACAACCTTTACAAAATGTAGTTCAAAACATGTTTATTGTAAATAAACATTAAAAAAAAAATGTGTGTAGTTACAAAATTTAAGTAATTTTAAACGTCCCAGAACTACAAAAATCTCATTTTTATAAGATTATGACGTCTTTCTTCCTATTTTGGTGTACAACACGACTTATTTTGCCGCGATACATCACATTTATCCGATGAATTAAGATAAAAGTGCTCCAGATACAGGTGTTTAACTTATGTTTTATCACGGATATAGGATCTTTGGTATTATTACAGTTATTGAAATTTATACTTGTTTTGAATTAATCATAAGCTGATGCGTTCTGACGTTGTATATTTTATATCAGATTCCAACCAGACGCTGGGCGAGAATTTAGAAACAGCGACGTCGTTAGTAAAAGTTGCTTCAAGCGTACCTCCAGGTAAATAATGTTTTAATTCCACTACGCTTCATCCTATCGTGATAGATGCGCAGATTTATGACTGCACGCAAATATTCGAATTCTGAATCATCTTGAGTCGAAATTACCAAACGTTGGATTTTGATAAAACAAATGTTTAATCCTCTCTCTTCACGTCTTGTGCTGAAACTATTTTATGTCCGATAATGAGTGTATTTTGTTTCCACCACGGAAACACTGGGTGAATATGGTAAACCTTGAAAAAGAAAAACGATTACAATATGTCTCCAATTATGAATCTGTTGGTATTATCAAACACGCATATTCAATTTTGTCGAATGTGTTAGTCAATCACATGCTACAGAAAGCAGGCAACCTGGATAATTATATGCCCATGACATCGTGGTGTGAAATCACGTGACAATGAAGTGTTTGCCAAGACGGTGATTCAGGGGCGGATTTAAGGGTGCCGCCCTCGCCCCCTTCGGAAAGTAAAATATATCAGTATTATTAACATTGTGTATAAAGCGAAAATATTCAGCAATCATAAGATAAAAATTGATCCCTTAACACACCCCTGAGGCCATTTTTATTTGACTAGGCATTTCTGTATATAAATTGGCTGTGGAATTGTGGTTTCAGATATAATCATTGTTTGATGGGACCGTTAAGTTTATGGAGGGTCATAGTGGACATGTTATTTAATGTTTAGATTGGAGCCATTTCGACCCTATCAATAGTAAAGTACTTACAATCGCACATTTTCGAATCGTCTGGATCCCCTTCAAGCGTACCCTCAAGAAACGGGTACGCCCGAAGAAGGGCCAGACGGATCGAAAAATTGCGATTGTAAGTACTTTACTATATAGGGTAGAATTGTGGTTTACGTACAATATAAAATGTACTTTTGGGAAGATTAAGATAAACAGGGACTTCTATGATGCTTTACATTGTTTTAAGTGTAATCTAAAAGTGAGAAAGCATAATACATACTCCATGTAATAAGATCCACGCCATCGTGTCAGTATGCAATATTTCTAAATCGAAGTTGAATTTACCTGTGCGGACGCCTCTTGTCAGCGGACACCTCCCATAACGGACAGTATTAAAAAGTGCATTTGAGGCATGATACGGCAAAACCATCATGTTGTAGGAAAATGTCAGCGGCGACAAGTGGCCGCTGAAACACAAACATTTAGATTTTTTATGACAATTACCTCCCGTAAACGAGCCCACGAAAAAGATCGAGTTTTTTGGACAACGAATACAAAGTCCTTATAATGGTTTTATTTTGTTTATTTCGTTATAAAGTGTTGTGTATGGTATGTTTACATAAGCCTAATCATAAGTTCGTCTAGTGACGTGAATAGTAGAGATGCACAAATATCGTATACTTGATTTAAAAAACGAAACACTGTCAGCCGAACCTCTCGAGGGGCGGATTGGGGGAGGGCGGCCGGCGCTCCCCCTATTATAGCCAAAAAGTATCCCCCTCCCCCTTATGTGAGGGGGCGCCGGTTGTAAAATTGAACACAAAAGCCCAAAATGGACCAAAACAGGGCAACATAACAGGGTAAAACGGGGTAATAACATTGCTTTTTTCCTTTTGCTCGTCATAAACAAACCGGCAACCACGCCCATCCGGACCTGAAAAAGGGCGCCCTCCTTTTAATGGACACTGGATCCCCGACTGCCTCTCGTAAACGACCACTTCTTGTAAATGGACATTTTTCCTAGATCCGTTTAAGGAAGGTCCAACTGTAATTATGTCATCTTTAGGAATGACAACATACTTCAATTCCCTAATTCAAAAAGTACAGATATTGAAACCTGACACAATGAAATCCTAATACTTGGAGTGACTAGTCATCGTCCGACGTTCTATTTGTCCGACGGCCTATCGGTTCGAAATGTGATTTTGTGTGATTGTCACTATCGTGCTTGTTTCTGTTTATGAAATATGGTTTCAAATCTATTTTTAATAACAAATACTCATTGTTAAAATTCAGTGGTCCCTATTCTTTAAGGAGTAGAAAACAAAATCGATTTTTGAAAAATCGATTATTTTTCAGTAGTAGAAACTGGACAAGTTCGATAAAACAAATTAGAAAATACCAATTAAAAACACACCATGGATTGACGGTTGGAACGACAAATAATCGATTATCTTTTTAGCAGATTTTTACCATTTCAATCCTAATTTTGCTGTTTTCTTCTTCTTAAGTAGCGTGCTCGAAAACCCTAAGGACCTCGCCCTGGATACGCCACTGCTAATGGACCTTCCCCGTTATCTTCCGTAATCATTACTTGGCGTATATATAATACGTAGTTCTTCCTTTATCAGAGGACGTATTGGTTTAATATTGGAATAATTGTTGTGTTTTATTTTAGATGACAAACTAGCAAGTAATAATGTGCCTTTGATAGTAGCTGAGGCAACAGGTATCGTATTTGTTTATGTTCAACGAAATTTGAAAATAAAGTAATTATAGTTTCCGTCTAGACATAAAGTTATTATTCTTATTATTATTATTATTATTATTATTGTTGTTGTTATTATTATTGTTGTTATTT
>JAOTQE010063576.1:0-18172 GCA_025631205.1 Nesometra sesokonis
TATCCTGGATCCGCTCCTACACACTGGGTGTCCGTCAAAATCTTCCGTTTTTTAAATTCCAAATGTTGGCATGTATGTGAGGATTCTATTAAGTTAGGAAATTTTGGAGATCCAGTAACATCTTTATGTGGGGATCAGTTATCTTATGTATCATAATTTACACCGCTGGTCGCCGGTGTAAATGATACCACTGCATATGGCCTGTTTACATTTGGATTACAAGTTTATATGCTGCTGCATCCTTGTATTTATTTTAATTTTTAAATTACATTCTTTTTTAAAGTGATAAATGTTCAACATATATCCATGTACCCATGTGAAAACACCTTTTTTATCTTTACATTACTAAACAGGATAATCCAGTAACAAAACAAAAGGCATTGTATTGTAGCAACCATGATTATGTTCTTTTTAACAATATTATAACATTTGTTTATCTACCACTGTTTCCTGCCTTTGCAATTGCTATTGAAATAATGCACAACTGTCATTCACATTTTATATTTATAATTTAAGCAATGATGTCAAATTCTTTTTTTAGATAATTGCCAATAAACCTCAAATGATGGCCACCTTAAAATAACAAATGAGACTTTTAATTTTTTTTTCACTTCAAGGCCTAATGGAAGTTACTTTAAAAGAAATGATTATATGTACCTATTGGGCTCAAATTTTACCCGTAGTCCCTAAGTGCAAACTCGGACATTGTGGGTTCGAGTCACACATGAGAACAGCATTCATGTTTGTTAGCGAGTATTCTCACTATACTGCGTATTCAGTACATTTACATGTCAGAGTTTGACAAAAAAAATTATATCTAACTATTGTATGATTGTTTTTTGTTGTAGGATATTGATGACGAGGTGCATGCTAAGCTGTTAAAAGCCATTGGATCTCTTGATGGAAATAAAAATAAAGGGTTTGTATTAATTATGACAAATATTAAAGTAAATCATAATAGCCATAATATAAGAGGTATTCAGTCAAACTGGCCTACTTGAAATTCAAAGTAGCATTAAACTTACCTATTTGTGAGTTGTATGGCCGAGCAGTTAAGGAAGGGGAACCGTGAATCATGTATAAACAACAGCATGGGTTCGAGGCCCGCTCGCACCATGGTCTGGTGGTGGAACAAGTCTGCTCAGAGAAGGACTATAAACCATAGGCCCAGTGTACACAAACAGCACATGTGCACTTTATAGAACCTGTTACATCTTTCGAGACGAATAGGGGGTTACCCCGGTGTACTGGTCAATGTATGACCCCTGCCGCTGACAGCGGAAGTAGCGTAAGTACAACTCAGTACTGGCTGCATGACATGATGTGACTCTTAGGGGAGTAGAAAGTCATAAGAATGTGTAACATCTGGTCCACAGCGACATGAGCATTTTCTAGATGGACACTGGCGCTTATATAAATGTACATTATTGTTGTTGTTGGTGTTGTTATTATTTATCATCATCATCATCCTTTTTTTTAATTTTTACCACTGGCTCACAGACCTAGTGTTTCTGTTATGCTACTGGTCATAGTCTTCTCCCAATTAAAAAAATTATACTGGCAAATTGTCAAAGACTTGTATATCAGGCATGGCTTTTGATTTGGTATTTGCCCTGTCCCAAATATATACATAACAATAGGCCCCTATGAGCATTCCTGTATTTTCTGTAATACTAAGAGTAAAGGAGAGCAAAAAGTATATGAGAATGAAAATTATATCAAAATTATTTTTCACTAAACAAAATTTTAACTGGTAAATTTGATGGTTACCATACTTGGAGAATACAGGATCGACAGTCAAAGTCACTGGTCCTTATTTTTTGCCCATAAAGTCTCCATTTTTTTCTGCGCAGCCAACATAAATTGAAATCGTAGTGTTTTTATTATTGTATATCAATGTAATATTGACAAAATGTGTAAAATAATGATTTTAATATTCTCTTTTGACTGCCTAAAACGGACCAATATCTATGGTATTTGACTGATCCAACGTGAATTTTACAGGCCATTGGCCAGCAATCAGGTAAATGGAGAGTACAAAATTACGCAGGTGACCATGACAGGAAAAGACCCGGTGGACCTATCATTCCAATGGGGTCTGGCCTATCCATTACAAATTTAATTTTCCTTCCTTAGGAAAAGAATAAAGCAGCGATCAGAAGCTGTAAAGGAGATATCAGAGTTTAATTTATCATCAAAGGATGGCAAAGCTGGACAGGTTAGAGTTCATGAGTTGATGGGAACATTAAAGAGTACAGCATCACATTCAGAAATTAAGAAACAACTAATTAATATACAGAGGAAGAGCAAAACACTATCATCAACTTTACCAAAACATGAGGCAGAAAAGGTAAGTATAAATAATAGTTTTATTGTCTTTTATATTTGTGAGGTGTTGTGACAAAATGAGTCGTGTTGTATGTTAGCTCATTTTGAGATATTTACAAAAATGGGCAGAAAGTTATGATTTTATAAAAATGAGACTTCTGGAAATATCATCACCAGTGGTACAAACCATATAAGAGGGGGAATGAATAGGTGGTGGAAATTGATCATAAGCGAAATGATTGTTTTCCACAATAGCCAGAAATATGAAATAGTTGATTTTTTTTTCAAAACATGCAGTTTAAACATGCAGCTTTCATACTATATTAACAATTTTCAAATATATGATCAATAAATATTCAAAAATGAAATTTAAATTGATTCTGTTTAATCACCTGATTTAGTCAACTGATGAGCGATGCTAAAACACAGTTTTTCCAGACTTACATTATAAATGTCTGATCTGTTATTATTCATTAGTTCGCAAAGAGACATGATATGGAAGTTTTTTTTTGTGTGTGTTATGAATAATAATGTGTAGTTTAATTATTTTGATCCTGGCTTTGCCACATTTGTGTTATATGTGTGTAATAATAATAGTTGCGGACATACATAGTTCAAAATATGTAGTAATATATCATACTATAATTTGAACAATGTTGGTCTGTCTGTTTGTCTATTTGTCTGTTTGTTTCCCTACTCCTCCTAGGTCCTTGGTCTGATCTCCATGAAACTTGGAGGGTGGATGCAGGGTGACTGCGAAATTGACCTTGAGGGGTTCATTTTTGGAAAGGTCAAGGGTCACTTGGGTCAAAGGTCAAATAACTGTTTTTTTGCTACTCCTTGGTCCCATCTTGCCCAAACTTGGTGGAAGCATGTAGGTTCAGACCAGAACAGGATGGGTAAGTTGACTAGTGTATAAATAAATTACACATTTTACAAAAGAAAAGAAACTTAAGAAAAAGAGGATTTACAAACTTTGAAAAGGTGCGTCTTAAATGTATTGTCACCTGTAAAATGAAAAAAAAATTGTTTTTTTGAAAATAAGGGGATCTGGGGTCGTCCTCAAGTCAAAAAGTGGACCCATGCCTGGTTCCCCACCTACTCCCTCCCCCGCAACTCCCCCTTTGAATTCATGCCTGTGGAAGTTAGAGTGCTGCAGTGTTTTATTATTTTTGTAGGTTGAGCGTAAACTTGCTTATGCAAATGCAAGCAAGGAGCTGTCCAAGTGGCACCAGACTGTACAAGCTAACCGACGAGCTGAGCATCTTTCATTTCCACTTAACCAGTCAACTGCCAGCCTTCAAACAACTGATCAATTTGTTAAGAAATTTAAGGTAAAAAGATAATCAAATAAAACTTAATTTTCCATATGTTTATGGTATAATAGTGAACCATTTTATTGTTTCCGGTACACGTTTTATCATATGGGGCAAGGCATAGCAAAAACCACCAAGTTGTCACACAGGAAATGATTGTGAAATTAGCAAAACAACAAGGAACGAACAATTACAAATGGAATTTTTGTTAATTTTCTTTCATAACTTTGGTTATTGATGTCCAATTTTGATAATTGACCTCATTTTAAAGTTTAAAACAAGACTTCCAATCGTCTTTTGCAGTACTGTACTAACAATCATGGTAAACATTCGAAGAAATCAACAGCGTATTTAGAAACCTCCGTTGTTTCTGACAGTTTTTAATAATTATAGAGAGGGCATTTTTAACATTATCCTATTTCCACTCATAATTAGCGTTGATGGAAAAGATTCGTCCATGTTACGATGCCGGTGCAACAACAACAACAACGAAACTCCGTGAAAGACCATTGTTTTTTAATCAAGCAGCATTACTGCGCATGCGCAGAGGCATCAGGTAATATCTCGGAATATCTCGGAATCTTTACCAGCCTCATTTACACGCGCTATAAAATGTAACAATTTGTTACACTTTGTTACATTTTGTTACATTTGGTAAGATTTTTGTACGTGTGAATCAGGTATTAATGTCAAGCCATTGTATATCTTATACCGCAAGAAACAGGATTTCCACCAGTGAAGGGTTTTGTGTACATTTTTATGTGCGTTTACCTTGGCATATGCAGTAAGGACCACAAGATAACTTATGACTGGTATTTTGATATTGTCTATAGGTGTGTGTTGGTGTATTTTATTCTTTTAGTACCTACTCATCTTCTCATACGTTGTCAATTATGAAAGTTAATGTATGAAAAATGCACACTTATATGTCAAGCCATTGTATATCTTATATCGCAAAAAATAGGATTTAAACTGATGAAGGGTTTTGTGTACATTTTTGTGTGCATTCACCTTAGCATTAAAAACCACAAGATGACTTATTATGACTAGTATTTTGATATTGGCTGTAGGTGTATGTTGGTGTATTTTATTCTTTTAGTACATACTCATCTTCTCATACGTTGTCAAGTATTAAAAGTTTTATAGTGAGTTGCCATTTGTTATATTGAAAATTAGAAATTGTGTGATTACTATTAGTTTTGTCAAATTTTGAAAATTAATCTCCTTCAAATTATATTTCGTGTTTTTTTTGCTGTGAAGGATAGGTAAGAAATATTCAGACTTGCCCAATGTGTTTTGTGAATGCACAAACTTAACATCAATTTTTATTTATTATTTAAGCCTGCAACACCACTTGAGGAGGAGATATATACTTTGCTGCATGGTAGTAAGCATATGGAAAGACCTGACAAGGAGTTCACAGAAGCTGAAGAAGCAGCATTGAAGGCAATGAGCCTTGAGGAGGTACAGTATTTTACAACTTGATATAACTTTCTAGTAATAACAACAATATTAAGGGATGCATCTATGATGGGCTGAGGTTGTCAGAGCTGTCTTCCCTCAAATTTTTCCACCCACCCTAAATGCTTATTTTAAAGCCTTCCAACCATCCTGTAAGCCTTTGAACTATAAATCCTGTTTAAATCATATTTCCACCCATTTTTAATTCAGGGGCGGATTAAGGATCTAGCAAAATGGTGGGGTGGGGGGGCGCACTTTCTCAGGTCCGGGTGGGCATGTTCTGTTTCTGTTTTTCTGTTTTTGATTCGATTTTGACAAGCAAAAAAAAACATTTTCCTGTTTTGGTACCCTGTTTATGTTATGAATGGCTCATATGTATTTCTTTTGTATATTTTATGGTCAATTTTAGACCCGGCACTCCTAATATAAGGGACACCGCAACTGCGTTTTGGCGCGATAATAGAGGCATTCCAGCTATGCCCCACCAACCCAACCTCCTCCCCCAAAATCCGCCCCTGTAATCATAGCCACCACCCTTTCATTTTTCTAGCTACATTGCTGAATAGTACTATGAATTATATAGTGCATATTGCCATAGTACCTCGAAACACATTAAACATGATGTTGACTTTTTACTCTTAGACTCGACTTGTGTATTTGCAGTAAAATGATGTTCCTTCACCTGTCCATGACAGGGGTTGTGTGGACAACCCTACTCCTCTCTAAAAATGTAACCCTCTAAAAGAGATTTTAAAATTTTACATGAGCCATTTATGTTTACCTGCAGTTTTCCCAGAAGAATGTGTTCAGTGGTTCAGAAAGCACGGTGAAGTTCTAATTCAGTAAATGGCGAAAACACTTACTGTTTAATGTGACATAAAATAAAATAAAAATGTACAGTGCATTTAAAAGTTACGTTGTTTCTTAATCAAGTATTAAAACCAACTTGTTATATTTTCACAGGCAAAAGCTAGACGAGCAGAATTACAGAAAGCGAGAGCTCTGCAATCATACTATGAATCTAAATGCAAGCGGCAGAAAAAGATAAAGAGTAAAAAGTATTATAATATTGCACATTAATTTGTTACAATAAGTCCACAAAAATATTTGTGTTTCACCCAAAGTGCTTGAAAGTTTTTGTCAGTGTGTTTTTCATCCTTTTCATATCTGCTGATTTTTGCTACATAAAATTATCTCAGAAATTGTAATAAATATATAAAATTCGCCCAAAAATTGACTACAGTAATAAAAAAAATCAAATTGCAGAAAATATAGTAAAAGTACCTACCAAAAATAAAATTTTCAACTGAGCGACCCACATTTAAAAATAATAATAATTAGGGATCATAAAGTTTTTTTTTTAATGTGTTTGTAAATTTCAACCATCAATAATGATATTAATTCTCTCCTTCATTAATGATTAGAGAGTATCAATTTATCACAATAATTTGTAGGATAATGTACATTTAGGGCTGTGCTAGATGGCCGACTGCATTATAATATCTGTCTTTATTTGTATTTGTCTTTCCCTTTGATGATTATAGAGTAGATTTACAATAGCTATTACTTACTATATTTTTTGTAACAGATTCCATCGCATTCAGAAGAAAGTAAAAGCAAAGGAAGATTTAAAGAAGATGCAAGAGATGATGGAGAATGATCCAGAAACAGCAAATGAAATGATGATGAAAATGGACAAAACAAGAGCACAGGTGAGTTATGTTGACACTAATGTTGCCATCTATACACCTCAATTCACACCCAAACAACATTTGAACATTTTCATCGTGCACATTCAGTATGTGGCTCTATTCTTTAACAACTAAAGTTAAATCATCTTCCAAGACTTGTGAAAGTGTAAAGTTGGGCAATCACTGCGTCGTGAGACGGTTGCATGACAGTCACACGACTAAACAGTCGCTCTGTGTCTGTAGTTGCCAGACTCGATGAGAGTCTTCTACTCATCAGCCAATATTTTTTTTTAGTGATTCTACAGGGAAATCACTAAAAAACCGTTAGCCAACGAGTAGGAGTCATTGCGTCTGGCAACCACACACACAGGGAGTGAAGATTTAATCGTGTGACCGTTGCATGATGTAGTGAGCATCCAGCTTAATACAACAACTGGATGGATGCTAGTCAATCATAGGTTACCTCCATGTGCATATCAATCATAGGTTACCTCCATGTGCATATCTATTGTATATCTTGATGTACTAAAGCAGTGTGAGTAAATGTGAGGTCACCACAAAATGAGTCCATCATGGGTAAGATCAAATTGGGATAATCATCAAAATAAATCTGAAGTCAATTTTTTGAGAAATTTAGTTTTAATCGGATATAATATGAATACCATAGTAATTATATTTCATTATAATATATAATTCATAAATAATGTATAGTTTGTAGGTCAGTTTTCATCAAGCAAAGTGTTCTTCATCCAGATTTTCTGGAATTTATAGCCTTTTAATTGTTTATATTTGGATTGTTTATTGGTAATTTTCTCAAAACTATGTTTCCACACATGAAAACTTCAAATGCTCATATCTGTGGATCTAATTATCCAATGAATGTCATTTAAAGGTAAGATTACAGCTTATATTAAGCTCTATTCAAAGGGACCAATGCTCAGTTTTGGATTTTCCTACCATTAGACTCATTTTGTGTTGACACCTCACAAATTGCATTGCCCAAGTGCATGAACAAGTTTGAGTCTCACTCCCAACCTGTGTATTCTGGACCACAACTGCTGTGCCTACTGCTCCACTGGCTTTATTCTTTACCACTGATTTAATGTTCTTAAAGGGAAACTCCGGGATTTAAATTTCAATGGATACATCTATAGAACAATTAGTTGTGACATAACTGACAAAATTTCACAATATTTGAACAATGAAATAATGAAAGAAAACAATTTCCAAATTAGGTCTCTAATCAAAAAGTGGGTCTACTACTCTTATTACACAATGCTAAAGAATAGGAAAATTATGGATTTTAAAAGTATTGTGTTTGAAAACTGTATTAGAGGTTATATTAAAATATACCTGTTCTAATGTGAATTTGGTTGATCTTTCCAATTACGTAAGTTAAATTTGTAATGTTATTTTCAAGTACAATCCTTTCAAAATTTCCAATTTTCCTATTCTTTAACACTCTGTAATTTGAGTAGTAGATCCACTTTTGATTTGGATCTCATTTTGCAACATGTATTTCAGCATTATGGCATTGTCAAAATGTTGTGAAATTTAATCTGTTAGTGTTAGGTCACAACTAATTGTTCTATAGATTTATCCTTAGAAATTTTAATCCTGGAGTTACCCTTTAATACAGTTTATTAACCATTCAGCACCAAATTTTAAACTTGCATGGATCTACCTTGAAATGATATTATTGGATCCACTCAAGATGTTGTGATTGAAAAAAGGGCAACAATCGACAGAGTTTCAGCATCAATGTATCAATGTTTTTCAGAGGCCCTATCATGGTACAGATGCTTGGTATTTCATACATGAGACCTGATGACATTTGGAACTTTTTATAATTCTTTACTAAATTACTTCTTAATTTTACAATAGTGGCATGATTAAGAATATAACATTTGCTGTAGCATTGATTGAGGGTTGTGTTTAATTAAAATTTTAATTGTTTATTTCCATTATTAAGGAGCGTGTAAGCCTGAAGCATAGGAACACCGGAAAATGGGCCAAAAGCACAGTTCGCTTTGGTAAATACAACTTACAGGTATGATATGTCAATGTTTTAAGTCAGTTTATGTGTTGTAATTAATATGTTAAACTTCAGTTTGTGTTTTACTGTTGAACAGGGGCGTATTGCTATAAAACGTAGCTCGGGTCTTAACTTACAGAATAAAGCCGGCTTTAACACATAGACTGTATTAGCAAAGTCATCCCAGTTAGACCAGTGCTATAAGCAATTGCTAAGACCATATTGAGTATTGAATCTCGAACAAACACTCCATAGTAACAGTAATTGTGGGAGCTATTTTGGATTTTTTTTAATTTGTGCTACATCACATTGAATTGTTTAATGAAAATGTTATTCAAGTTTGATGATATGGTGCATGAATTTCTAAACATTTATTAAAACATCCAGTTCAAGCTCAAGTAAAGCTCAAATAATGCTAATGCCATGTTGAAAGTGATTTAAGACCATTTAAAATCTGCTCCGAGTAGGCTTTAAATTTTAAGACTGCTAACTACTAAGACTATGGTATAGCAATGGTATAAGCCAAGACCATGCGTGACGTCACAATTGTAGACGATCTTAACGTTAAGACTGTCTAAATACTGCTTATAGCATTCCGTCACTAATCTGGTTAAGTCCTCATTGACTTTTCTCTGGAGAGGACTGCTATAGACGGTGTTTAAACAGTCTTAACCTTAAAAAATTTTCAAAGGTTAACTTGAGTGTATGAATGTTTTTGCAGGCTAGAGAACAGATACAACAGCAGCTACAAAAGAGCAAAGATTTGACTCAGAAAATTGCCGAGATCAATAAGAGTGATGAGGAAGAGCAAATAGAGGATGATGAAGATGAAGATCTACAACCATCACTGACTGACATCAATAACCCTTGGTTCAATGCATCAGCTAACAAAACAAAAGAAATAGAGTCAACTGTTGCATCAAAGACAAATGCAGCTCATATACGGATATCAGGACTTGAAGCAGTTACAGCTAAAGAAGTTAATAATAGTGATGAATCTGATGATGAAATTGATGGTGCTCCAGTTAATGGTCATAGATTAGATTTAGAAGCCATTGAAGATGTATTAAACACCAAGGTTCTGGAGAGTAATGTTGATAATGAAGAGTTGTTAAATGAAGGATTAAATCGTAAGCAAACTCTTGAAAATTTTGATGATACAGGATCTGACGTGGAAGATATACCATTGGTGACGGTAAATGAGAGTGGAAACACACCAGATGAAAAGAGCTCAAAGAACCTTAAAGACATTCATGTTGATCCTATGAAAGTGTTCACCATAAAGCCTAGGGAAATACGCTGTCTTGAGCCGGATATTGTTATAGGTGATTTTGACAAAGAGGATAAACCGGATCAGCATCTGATGGATATTCAAGAAGCATTTGCAGATGATGATGTAATTGCAGATTTCCATCAGGATAAGAAGAGGAAGGTTGATGAAAGTAAACCTAAAGACATCGACCTTACATTGCCAGGATGGGGAGACTGGGGAGGAACTGGAGTTAAACCAACAAAGAAGAAAAAGAAGAGGTGAGAAGCTATACTAAATGTGTAACTTATATTTCATTAAAATATACTTTTCAAGTCAGTTTTCATTGAGGAAAATTGTTCTTCATGTAGATTTTCTGATTTTTTTTTATTTCGTATCACATCCAATAGTGGGTTTTCTTTCCACTTATAGGATGAAATCTACTTTATGCTTTCTAAGCTAGGTCTCATTATGAGGCTTTGCAAGTGGCACTGTTAGGTTGTGGGATAGAATCTGGTGCACAGCCAGATTCGAACCCAGAACCTCAACATCGTCTTTTAATTGTTTATTTTTTTATTGCTTTATGGGTGATTTTCTCAAAATCGTGTTTCCATTCATGAAAACTTAAAATTTTCATATCTTTGGATCTACTTATCAAATAAATATCATTTAAAGTATAGATTACAGTTAATATTATGCTCCATTGGAAGGTACCAGTAGCTTAACTTTGGATTTTTCTACCATGATAATCATTTTGTGGTGAAACCTCGCAAATGTTTTTCTGGTTTGTTGATTAATAAAATCTACAATTTTCTATTTATCAAACGAGAATAGTTTAAGGGCAAAATTACCTTAACAGATTTGCATTTTCTATGAGCAGGTTCATCAAGATCACAATCAGTGGTATGAAGAAGATGGTGATTTTTGCGAGAGACCAGCAGTCTAAATTTTCATTTTATATTTGTTTAATATATCAGTACTTGCATTTTATTTACAGATTTATAATTAAAGCGCAACCTGCTGCTCCTCGTCAAGACCGAAAGCTTCCACATGTGATCATCAATGAGAAAAGAAATAAATCCATTGCCATGCATCAGGTAATTTATAAATTGTATGCGTCTAGAGCACAACAGTAATACATGTAAATGGTAAACACATACAAGCCACTTGGCTCAGTAAGCCTGTTTTCCTGTTGTTATTACCTGACAATAACTTGCACTATTGTGACAAAACCATGAAAAACATCTGAAAGGAAAAGGTGTCAAGTTAAATTATCTTACAGCATTAAGTTAAATAACAATTTTGTAGGTGCTTCGTAGACGTATGTTTTGGGACTTGTGAGGTAGTATACATCATAAAGCATATACTAATACATTAAACACTAAAAGTAGAAGAGCAAATAAATTCATCGTTCAATATCATCGTTTACATCTGCTGTTTGCCATACAGTTTGCAGTGCACATAACTGTACGGTAGATGGCGTAATGCTTTTCAATCTGATACTTGCAAAAACAAACTAATTCATCCCCAACTCATTGAGAACCAAGATTTAGAGCTGTGTGGGCCTGATACTACCGGATCCAAAATAATGCAAATTATGCAAATTGCCAATTTTTCCCTCTTCCACCACATGCCAACACCTTGCCCACCCCAACATAAAAGGAATTTCATAATAATCCCTTTAGTATTTTTTTGAATTTATTTCTAAATCAACTGTTCTCCTTACAAACATAACACTGCACAGTGAAAGGGTTAAGTTGAATAATTAAAAATAAAAATTATTATTTTTTCATGTCCCAGTCATTGGAACAAGCACCTATGGAATTCAATCCATTCCATAATGTTGCAGCCGTAATCAGTGCACATGGCATTTATTCCACTTAGGTACCCACTTATACTCCTGGGTGGAGAGAGGCACTGTGGATAAAGTGTCTTGCCCTAGAACACAAACAGCCGACCAGAGTAAGCCTCAAACCACCAACCTTATGATTGGAAGTCCAAAACAAACCAACCAATGCACACACTGCTTCCACACAAGTAATAAGTATATTTTATACAATTTGAAAACTAGTTGTTTATCTTCACAGGTTAACAATCTGCCATTTCCATTTAATTCGGCCCAGCAATTTGAATCAAATATTAGAGCTCCAATTGGAAACACATGGAACACAGAAGCTGTGGTGAAGAGGTTAACACAACCAAGAATAGAAACAAAGATGGGAGCAATTATTGAGCCCTTAACAGAGGCCGATGCATTCAAAGATACTGTTAGTGAAATTGCATCAAACAAGAACCAACAAAGAGAGAAGCAAAAAAGGAAAAAACATATAAAAACATAGGTTTTATCTTAACTTAATGATTTGCTTTTATAGTTTTACCTACAAATGACTGTAATGAATTATGGCAGTTAATATTTGTCAAAATACAAAGAAAAACTACAACAGAATGTTTGGATAGCATAAAATACAACATAAAACAAGTTTGCATTTTTATGCACATAAATATCTACATAAAAAATTAATTTATAAAATGATCAAATTATAATAAATGGCATAAGTATACAATATTTACAGTATTACAGTCATGGTGATTTTAATTTAAGCCCCGGTCACACCGCTTGAACTTTGTTGGAGTGTTCCTTGAACGGTAGGGAGAAGGGGCCGAGTTTCGACACCGCTCGTCACCGCGCACAAAATGAGGAATACATCTAAAACCCAGACGTTGCTTAGCGTTGATTGAACGGAAGTTAGCGGTACCGAGCATTGATTTAGTGGTGACAACGCTTCCAGCAATCCCGTGTCAGATCATAAAACGATTACAACTGCTCCACAAAAGTTTATGCAGCGTTTAATCACTGCCCGGGTAAAGCAGCGGTGGTCCAGCGTTCAAGATTTCTGCGTTGGCCTAGCAGACCCAAGCGTCCACGAACTTGCATCTAGCGGTGTCAAACTTTGACTGGGCGTTATTGGAGCGGTGGTGAACTTTGCCAGAGCGGAAACTTGCCCTCTTCTCACCGCTCGCACTATTTTGTGCAGCTCGAAACTTTCGGAGCGGTAGGAGAGATCATCAGCGGTGGTCGAGCGTATACGGCATTGCCTTAACAGGGGCCAACGTCTGTTAAACGGTGGTGAACGGTTACGAGCGGTGATAATTTTTTTTCACCGCTTCAGGAACCAGCAGAGCTCTGGCGGTGTGACCGGGCCTTTAGGTAATCATCCATATACAAGTAGATATGGATGGTGCAATGTTTCCTGGTATCCAGGGGGTTTTATGGAGTGCAGTAGCACTCTCTCCCTCACCTCATTCACACCCACCCCTCCCCTACAACTCAAGGGCCATCTCTAACAGGGCCCCTAGTGGTAAGGATGAAGATCAAAGTCTGTAAACTGCATATGTTTATTGTGTTCCAAAAGGCAAAGTTTTTGAACAAAACATGTGCTTTTCAAATTCAAACTGTTGTCTTCTACTTGGTTGTACTACGCTGTAGGTGATCCATCAAAGTTGGAAAAACCTTGTTTACTGCTGGTTCACTCACATTTACAATGATAACATGATGCATTACTTAGGCCTACACATCAAAGCTGTAAACAAGATTGGTTTTTGCTTCAGATCCTGCTGGAATTTTATGATTATGTGAATCAGCTGAAAATATATGTAATACATGTTATTTACCCTTTGCAGACAATAATTGTTTACATCTTGTGTTACTGACAGTTAATTTACGTTGTTTAGATCTGTTTAATTGTGAGACACCAAGGATGGAAATCCAACGTTGGCTTATTTCCCAGCGATTGCAGTTAACAGGGAAATAATCCTCTACTTTTTTCATTCTTTAACATACACAATGGACCAAATGCTTAACATCCTATCCAAAGACCAGGCGGGGATTTGAGGGGTGGGGGCGTAACTGGCGATCGTCCCCACTCCTACCCCCCCCCCCTTCGCTCGATTTAAACTTACCCTAAAAATAAAAAAGTAGACTTACATATTGGCTACCAAAACACGAAAAATGGGGAAATAACATTTTTTTTGCTTGTCAAAACCTAAACCGGGGGCCACGCCTACCAGGACCAGTAAAAGTTCCCCCTCCCGTTTTTTTGCTGGATCCTGGATCCGCACCTGAAGACTGTGCCCTATTCAACTTGTATTTTTACCCTCCAGCCTAAATAATAACGGTAACAATGTACATTATTTGAACCAGTGTTCAACGCACAACACTGTGATAACAACCAGTTGACTCATCTGACTTAACTGCTCTTGACTAGTAGTTATAATAGCCTCCTTATAACTTTTATCTTTGACTTTGACTTGACAACATATATTTATACCAATGGCATATCTTACAACAGAAATAAAATATAAAATAATACATTTGATTTAAATAAACCGTTAATAAGGATCGTTACTAGAAGATAATTCTTGTCACGTAAGACCCTTAAATAATGTTAAAGAAAATTATATTTACATTTACAGTTACATAGTACGGAAAACGACGACGACGATGACGACGATGATGATGATAATAATAAATTAAAACTAAATTAAAGACATGTGATTTATCAGAAGTGAATCAAATGAAATTTGACTCTATTACTGCAACAATTATAAAGAGGGTAATCCTTCCAACTTCCTCCAAAGCCGCGAGCTGATCATGAATCCACATTTACATACAAAAATATAAAAACATTAAAATCATGACATTTAAGCACATATAAATATTATACTCTTGATTATAAATATTTCTAATTTTAAACTTTTAATTTATTTCTATACAGTTTATAAACTATCGTTAATGTCGATCATATTTTAATATTGAAAACGTCAGAAATAAATACATTTCAAGCAAACTGACCATAAATATTAAGTACCGTAACATAAATAAATTCTCAATATCTTCATAACCTGTTTATATAGCTGCTATACCGATATCTCATAAAACGAAAACCTATTTGTTCCATAGGTGTTATAAACTCGAATTTTAACTTAGTCCAAAGGGAAAAATAATGATGTACATGTATTTTAGCAAATAGTTTTCAGTGATGTAGCCAGAGTTGAAAAACAGACGAGGCGAAGTCTGGGGTCGCGTAGGATTCCTGGACTGGAACCTTCTGTTGGAGGTTAATGACAGTGAGTCACCATTAAAAGCCAAATTTGAGACGAGGCCTCGTCTGCCTCATGCTGGCTACGGCACTGGTTTTATGGTGAATATGAAAGTCAAACAGTTGTAGTTCAAATGAACTTTATCATAAAACCGGTTATGTTAAAATATGGTTTCCTTAAATTTTTGATAAATAATTTCAATTAGTGTGCATACTCAGCATGCACACTCAGTTTTCTGAGCCATTTAAGATCATAATCATAAAAAATTATGGCAATCGGTTGCTTAGATATGAGCTTGTAAATATTAACATACTTTTAGCAGGTCAAACGTCAAAATTATATTTTCCGTGCACTTTTTTGCAAACATTTTTAAAGTGATTATAAATATATGATTTCTGAACAATTTTAATACCAAAATCATTTAGAGTGTGACCAGCAGTTATATAAGATATGAAATTGTGGAGATATAGAGGACAAATTTCAAAAACATGATTTCCGATTCTTATTATTGGAATATTCTATTCGAGCGAATATAAATGTTCTTCTGAAGGATTTAAAATCAATATTAAGGTATGACCAGTGGTTCATGAGATATATATGTAACCTTTGACTTTGACCTGTTAATATATATGTTTCACTACCGATTTTTACCAATTTTGGATATGATCATAAAATAGGTGCAAGAACTCAATTCATTTTAAATTCAAATTTACTGAAAATACGAGTACTGTAACGAAATTTGCCTTCCACAAGCAAAACGATAGGCCCACTAAAGATAGCAAAGTAGAATTGATAAGATACAAGTAATGAAATAAGACTTGTGTACGAGATATCCCATTTTTTGTATTGCTTTGGAGTATTTGTTCACACTGTTTTACTGTGGTAGGGAACGGTATTCCAGCATGCCTTAAATTTAATACTCATTAGATGTACATCCCCATTACAAAGTTCTGTAAAATCTTAGCACAATGTATAATTGGATTAATTTCCACTTGATCGCTTAGCTGTATAGTATATTTCTATCCTTTATAAACATTTAATGTGATAAGCTACTGAGGTGGTTAATTCAAAATTACCCTACATTTCTTTGAAAATGTAGGGTAAAATTGATCGAACTCGCTAATGAGAATGTATACATAATGTAAAACCTTTGAAGTAAATTTTATCGAGTAACTTTATATTGCAAGTCCATTTAGTTATTTCAAAGCGAGTCCTAAATCAAAAGCGAGTCTACTACTCAAATTACAGTGTTAAATACTAGGAAAATTACAGATTTTCAAAAGGTTGGGCTTGAATACCAAAATCGTCTTACAAATATAACTAGCATAAATGGAATGATGAGTCAAATTCACATAAGAACGGGTACTTTGTAATGTTGTTTTTGATACGGTTTTCAAACATAATCCTTTCAAAATTGTAATTTTTAAATTGTTAACATTGTGCAATCCGAGTAGTGACCTGCTTTTACATTTAAAAAAATAAAATGAATCCACTTCAGGAACGGATGCAGACTTTTGAAAAAGGGGTAGAGAGTCAAAGTTTTAGGGGGTCCGAAATTTTGGTCTTTATGTCCGGAAATGGCCTCAGGGGCGTCTTAAGGGATCAATTCTTGCTGAATGTTTTTGTTTTATAGACATTGTTAATAATATTGATATACTTTACTTTCCGAAAGGGTGGGGGTGGTGGTGGGACCGCCACATGCACTTTGCGAAGTGTTTTCCTTCATTATCTCATTCAAATGATTTGAAGCTTTATCAGTGAAGTCGCAACTAATTGTTCTATAGGTGTATCCATAGACATTTTAATCCCTTTTACTCCCGGAGTTCCCCTTTAAAAAATCTCAAGCTGCAGGACATATATGCGAGAACATCATGTAAAGTTCTTGGTGAATAACCGGGACTGGCATGTGTATGACTGTTTCGTAAGGAGATGAAAGGTTTAAATCCCAAATATCAAGAATATGTATACCTATACCAGAAAAGTAGGTAAAATATAGATGTTAAATATCATACAATAATTGATCGCTACAATAAAATAGTGAGAGCGCTTCCTTATGATCCCTTGGGTGTGGAGTCTTCACCATTACTTGTGCATCTGGACACCGCTTCATAAATCGCAATAGTGCCTCTCTCAACAATTGTAATCTTTCGATGAAACTCTCTCTTGTCCATTGTGTGTAATGTGCCCATGGACTAACAACAATGACGTAATTGCACAAACTGGAGTTAAGGCTGTCTAAAACTTCGTACTCCCATTTTCCGATTCTGTAACTTTCTGGATGTCTGCTCATTGTATACGGATGGACATAGTAGTCGAGTAACATGTATTCACTTTGGTGTCTAACATGCTTTGCATTAATTGTGGTTGTGCCTTTCTTGCTGTTTATGAGACCAACCAGCGCCTTACCCCATTGTTGTGTAGTAGAATCCCCAACGAATATTAAGTGTTTTTCTTTTATACATTGAACAATTTCAGGTCGCGTCCATTGTTTTGTTTTGCATTGCAATGATTCCCAGGTATTGTTAATCCAGAACCCATCGCTAACAGGAATCGGCAAGTCCGCCTTGCATTCTGGCAGAGATTTTTCTATTGATTTCCGATTTGTATCTGTAATGAACAAGACATATTTTTTACAAAAAAACACCACAGCCAAACTTGTTACTTATTGTAGTTGTTTAAATTTGTTCAAACTGTACATGGAAAGATTTCTGATTTATTTTGTATACCATCCAAAAGCGGTAGAGAGGTCTAAATATCATCATCAACATCATCATCATTATCATCACAATCATAATCATGTCTGAGAAAACCAGGCAGTGGTGGGAGAATGGGGGTCGGCAAATTTTGATTATATTTTAGGGTTTTAGTTGGTGTAGTTAATGATTACTATCCATAACATTTAAAACTTTCATCGGCCCCCTGTTGTGAAATACAGCAATCCCCTAAAATTTAGGCCCAGATGTCCATTTTACAAGCTTTAAAACCTAAAAAT
>JAOTQE010063587.1:0-18170 GCA_025631205.1 Nesometra sesokonis
ACGTAAGCCAATGGCGCGCGCCAACAGTCACTCATTACTGTTGCCGTGCAGCGGCGGCACGAGTGACTGTTGGTGCACGCCGTTGGCTTACGTGTGCGGCGGCCTTTAGTTTTTGTCTATTTTTTATAGAGCATGCTAAAGGCATTTCTTTTTCATTTTCAAAGTCAATTATTACTCACCAGAAATTTACGTTTAAGCATTTTGTATAACTATAAACTCGCATTGTTTATTTCCATTACTATTATTTTTAATATATATTTTTAACATGTTATTGATTTTGATTTGAAATAGAAATATAAATATATTTAAATGGTATTGTTAACATCAACAATCCCATTGGCAGTTCCACTACCACACAAAGGTAAGGATAGGAAACGATAATTGCAAGACACTGAATGTTTTGTCAAAAGAAAAAGAACGACCACTCGTTCGATACTGCTGTTTTTTCTTGTATGCTAAGAGTCTTTGACAGTCTGAATAATCAAGTTTACATTTAGGATATCCCCAGGTCTGCCTTTTGTCTCTATTTCCGTTCATACTTTCTAAATAACCTGGAAATAATAAACAAATAAAAAAGAAATACCATACATCTAATGAACTTCCGCTTAACTCGAACCATCGCAACAACAAGGTGATGTACCACTGAGTGCAAGGGACCAAATCTCAACCAATCAAAAGGCGGCTTATATGAAGTCTGGCATCCAGACAATAAAGAGACATATAATACTTGCAAAACTTTCTAAGGTCTACAGTGTGAGTAATAATCCTAATTATATACATTTTACCAACATAATTAGATAAAAATTATTTACCACTCATGGTCGAATATACAAACTACATTTAGTTTTTCCTATTTTTATACATGTTTATTTGTTCATGGACAAACAAATAATATTAATACAGCAATGTAAATAGTAATGAATATTACTACATAGAACAATATAAATATTCATGGCCAAATGAATATAATTCTAAATTATTTTAGAAACTAATTTGATAGTATCTATAATACATGGCCTTGAATGACTACAGAAATTGAAATTCATTCAGGGACTAAACTGTTAATTTTAAAACAAACAAGAGATACTATGATTCTACCTGTTGCATATCTGACCAGCAGAGGTATAAGGTTAGAATTTCTGAATTAGATACTTGACACATATGGTCAAATCTATGATTACGCTTGATAAATGTTTTCATATTGACAGATTTTCAGATAAAAAAAAATGACATGAATGATTCAACACTCTAAAAAATGATTCTCTCATGATTTTTAAATCTAAATCACGAACTGTAAATACTTTAATGTTCCCAAGGGTGGTGGTAGATTGTCTTATCTATGAAACCCATCTTCAGTAAAGTATCTATTCATGTGTTCTTCAACTGAAACTTAACTTATGAAAGATTAAATCAGCCATAGTCTTGTGTCTCAATACTGGTCTTAAATCATTCCTTAATATGGTATATAAACTGCTAAGGTTAGATGTACTACATTTGGGACAAGTGATGGTTATTTAAATTGTCATTAACATTAATATGACCTTTAAAGTGATAGAAAAATGTTGTATTTTACAATATAAAACTTTAGTATTTTTTAATGTTTTTTATGCTAAATTATGCATTAAAGGGTTTTATATGAATCTAAGACTCCATGCAATGTTACAGTCCTCCCTGAAATATCACTTCAACAACAAGATCAGATAGACTGACTTTTATTTTGTTGCTATGATTGTCACCTTGGGTGTCTGACTACACTTCCCTTTAGAGGTCTAAAGCAATAAAAAAAAAACAGAATGTATATATGGAAAATATGAATATTTTGGTCCAAAAAAACACCTTCAGGGACGAATATAGCACCAATTAATAGGCAATAATGTTTTTTGTTTAATTTTTGCTTGGCGAACTCTAATCGGGTTAAGCACACTCTATCCCGATGCCTGGATGCTTCCCCTGAATGTTGGATATCTGAACAAGATTAAAACTCGTCCCCCTGTTCAGCCTCTGTGGACCAGTACACTGGAGTAACCCACTACTCATCTCAAAAGATATAATGGTTTCTTTTAAGTACACACGAGTCATTGTATACACTTGGGCTATGGTTTTTATTCCTTATCCAAGAAGACTCGACCATGGTGTGAGCGGGCCTCAAACCTGTGCTGTTGTTTTGCAATGGTTCACGGTTCCCTTTCTTAACCACTCGGCCATACAACAGATGCTTGTGTGCCTGGGCAATGAAATTTATTCACATTGGTTTTGTCTACCCAACTGTACAGTTCACTGTGTACAGGCAAATCTCTGGAAAGTAACCTGCGATGGACAAGAGTCCCATCCAGTTGAGGTATCACATTCTCCATCTGCTTCACACTACAAAAACTGGGAATAAGCTCCAGCGTTATGAGGTGTAAAGTGTGTAAGATAATGCACTTTACTACCTACAGTACTGCAAAACTAAAATTCTAGCCTTACATGCATTATAACCCTGTTTCATGTACCTAAACTAGGTTAATAAATCAATAAGGGTTAATTCTGTGTTCAAATTGAGGACATATTAATATTTTTGTTTAATATCAATCTAAAGACAGTTAAAATGCTGGAAGCTATTTGAGATGGTGTGTCATAATACATTTCAAATGAAGCAGGCTTACCGTAGCATATTAAAAAGCCAATTACTGTTGAAGTTTTCATAATTATATCCTATCTATGCAATCTACTTTTCTTTGTAAGAGTAACAAGACCTTCAATTATAATAATACTAACTGCAAACCCGTCCTACGGATGGAACTCGTAGGCAAGCGATTGGTGGGGTTGTTCGACATGTTTGTTGTGGGTTTTCTGGAGAGACTGTAGGTGTCATCCTCCTCAGTGGCAGATTTAAGCCCCCTAAACTTGGCCCGAAAAAAACTGTGTATGCTTGGGTGATGCCTTCTAATGAAGTACAGTAATATTTTAAAACTAGAATTGAACTCGTCACTTTGACGAGTTAGCTGATCCGCAGTTGCTTTTAGTTAAATTCACGTTTACACTATGATGACATTGTCAAAATGCAGTGTGAATGGAAAAGAAATGTACTCTCTAGAAAGAGAATTGTTCGGGCGGCCCGAGGGAAGATAGTAGGCTCTGGTCTTCTCATCACCTCGGGACAGTAGATCTCACTATCCCCCTCATGACCAGTCAATATTTGTATAATATTAAATCCTGTCACGATGGTGTGTATCTCATTGCTTGGAGTATGCATTATACTTTCCTGCTGTTTTAACCTGTTCATTATTATGTAGGATTAAACTGCCCGCAACTGAAATCCAATCCCCACGCTATTGACATCACTTAGAATTTGCAATAATTTATTGTTGTTATGGCAAATACACAACTAGGCTAGTACCACCAGTTAAAAGTCATTGTTTTGCACAAATAATCTAATAAAAACTTATTATAGATAGCCCATAGTTATAGAAAAAGTGGTAACTTTAAATTGTAGGGCAGCACAATGGGGTCAAAATTTACAAAAGTGAGGGAACTTAATTAGCACACCTGGTTCTCAATCTGACAGTACCATGCTAAACATCTCCTGTTACATCAGCGTGCCAGGAACCAATAAAACAGGTCACAAATAGCCAAAGCTATACGTGTATTGATATGTCAACTCAGAACAGATGGATGAAAAACATTACAAATAAACCGTAACTGTAATCTAGCATTACGATCAATAACATGAAAATTTAACAACATTAAAAACACCGGAAGTTTTATATTACAATGAACTGATTTAGTGTAACTAAACAGACATGCAAGATTTAAAAAACTTATTCACAATCATTGTTTATAATTTGTGTATGTGATGGAGCATGAAGGTATTGCATGGAGTTAATTATAAAAGATTCCCCAAAGTCTGATATGGAGAAGATATATTCATTTTTATCAACTGAAAAGGAAATAATAAATCAAGATTTTACTGGATAGCCAAATAAACGTCATACAGGGATTTAGGATAGCAGTGTGGTGGGTTAGAGCCAAATGTCAGAGCGACAATAAAAAACAGAAAGTCATGAAAAATAAACAAGATAATCTTTGATTGTTAGACAACATATGTGCTGACAAATACCAAAACTACAATTGAGATTACTGAAGGCTAGGCTCAGACTCACAGCTTAACCCTCACGGCTTAACCTTTTCAAGTCGCATTATGTATCCCATACAGGCTAAATTACTATCCCAGGATGCATGTCTCGTATCGTGTATGGCATAGCTTTTTTATTTTTATCAGGAGTGGTGCTGTAACCTGGTAGTTATCATGATTGTCTTCCAATCCCAAGGTCTTGGGTTCGAACCTGCCTGCACACAGGTTCTTTTCCACGACCGAACAGCTCCACACCCCAAGCCTATGAGACTTGGTTTAAAAGGCATGAGGTAGATCTTATCCTATAGGCCCTACAGCTTGGTGGTTAACATGCTTGCCTTGTAATCCCAAAGTCCTGGGTTCAAACCTAGCCCTAGGTTATTAACCATGAACTACAGTAGCAGCATCTATCACTAAATCTTATAATGAGATTTGGTTTAGAAAGCATGACATAGAGCTCATCCTATAAGTGGCGAAAAAATATGCTGTTGGATGCCACAGGAAATTTAAAAATCCAATGCTCTTTTTTAAAGGTTTTAACAATTTTTTATTTGTTTTTATTTCGTGGCACATCCAACAGCAAGTTTTCACAACAATTTACAGGATGAAAATTATTTATTATTTATTATTTCATGCATTCTAAACCAAGTTTCATTGTAAGGCTTCCCTTTGAAAAAAATAACTCTGTTAACATGGTAGATAATGGTAGTAACAAGGTAGATAAAGGTAGTTAACAGGGTTAACCCTATAAAAACTACATATCAAGGGATACTACCAAGGATATGGTCAGCAATGCTCTACAAGTATACATAGGAAAATATAGCCATTATTTAGAATAAACCTTAAGGCATTAATAACATCAACAGACAGGGTAATTATATACTACCTTACTAGGTAGTTCCCTGTGGTTCTTGGTAGATCTCCCTAGCAATTTAACATGCTAGATCTGCCTAGTCAGAGGGTGTTATTTTTTTCAAAGGGTTAGGAAAAGGCACTGTTAGGTCATGGAAAAAAAACCTAGTGTGGAGCCAGGTTCGAACATTGGACCTTGGGATTGGAAAGAAAGCATATTTGTTAACCACCAATCTACAATGCAATTCTATTATGAACTTTTTTGTAGAAGAAAATAAACGTTTGTGTCACAGCCAAGCCAAAAGAGTTATAAGTCGCAAAGCTAGTTTTCCACAATTAGCAGAAATAAATAAAATCCCCAATTTTTTTCAAATTTTATTTTCTTTAAAAACATGCAGTTTAAACATTCAACTTTCATACTACGTAAGCAATTTTCAGATATATGATCCAAAATTCTCTTAAAAAATGTAATTTAAAATGACCTTGCTTACTCAATGTATATTGAAAACAATTTTCAAATGCTGTTTTCTCAAAACTTTGATTGTTCCCGAACTTCGATTGTTCATAACTTCGCAAGAAAACATCACATGAAATATATTATCAAAAAATGTTCATTGTACAATGTATACTGACTGATAAACAAATTTCAAATGCAGATTTCTCAAAACTTACATTTTTAATGTTGAAACTTTGATGGTTCATAACTTTGCAAGGAAATAGCATATGAAAAAATTTTTTTGCATGTTACAGATAATAATGCGTAGTTTCATAACCTATAAATAACTAAATTTTCAATTTTTCGACTCATTATTCCACATTTAGCTATCTTTTGTATGGTGCTACAAATGTTTTTGCAGATGACAACATGTAGTATATAGCAGGGGTAGATTTTGAGAGGAATTTCTCCCCAAAAAATACTGCTAATTATAAACCAGCAATTTTATGTGTACTTGGGACCACTGTATCATTATTTCTATTTATAAAATAAAAATGTTGAATCAGTCAAGACATTTTAGGATGTTTAGTCTACTGCCCTCTGGAATAATGTTTAAATCATACAATATATTTTCATAGATAAATGACATTCACTTTAATCAAACATGACTTGCCATGACATTGCTATTAAGTTAATTAAAAGCACCAAGAACCTGACATTAAAACAAATCAAGGTAACTGAAAAAATTCAAATGATTCATATGATTGCATAAAACAACAGCATAACTGAAAATACAAGAAATTGATGTTAATTGAATGAAGTATTTTTTCCTTGTTTCAAGGCCTTGCTTATATAATATACTTCAAACCACCTTCTGACTCAAGTACTTGGATTTATTTAAAATAACTACGGCACCACCGATGGCTAATATCAGCTTACAGGTATCCTTAGAGTGACGAAATTTACTCTACACGGTTGATTTGCACTGTATGGTTGTCCCCATTATACTCCCTGGGGCATTCACCCCTCCTTCAGGCAAACGTCAAAGATCAGATAAAGTTAATTGGGTGTGGATGGTCAATAGAAGATCAGAGAGTATAGGATTCTATATTTGTCAAGACCCTGCATGCTCATCTGCATTATACTCCCTGGGGTGGTCACCCCTCCTTCAGGCAAAATTTAGAGATCAGATAAAAAGTTAATCGGGTGTGGATGGCTAATAGAGAATCTTAATAGACCATCTTTACATTAGTCAAGGTATCATCCTTGAAAAAAAAAATAGATGGGTCAAATTTCAAATTACACTTCCCGGGGGTGATGACCTCCCAGGGGTAATGACATCCCCCCTTCACTCAAATTTAATTTGACATGGTTTGTTTTCAATTGACCAGTATGTATTTTAATAATCTTTGATGACCAATAGGAGTTGAGAATCCCATGTAGGTATTAGTCAGTGTTGAAGTGAGCATTCCCAAGGGTGATGACAAACGATCGTCCATCACTTCTAATCCAATTTTTTTTTAAATAGCATAGATAGAAGTACTATATAAGAAACCTTATATATAATAATTCAATTTAACCGACATAAACTCATTCAAAGAAGCTCTAAGAGGTTACATTCTGAGATCTATAATCTATATTTTTTTAACACATTAAATTTTTTTTCTGTCATATTTTCAATCATTTACCTCTGTAAATAAACAATTATATTTTCTTTGGGCCGAAGGCCTTATATTAAAAATTGAAATAAATGTCCTTGTACAATACGTGCCAAGGAACGAAACGAAACAAAATAATTTAAAGTTAAATATTCATGTATTTTATTTATTTTTAAATTGTGAGAAGTTATTTAAATTTTTTTTTTTTTTGTAGTATATTTTTGTTAGGTCTTTTAATGATCATAAATGCTTGTAATATTTAATTGAATGTCTTACACGGGGCCCCATGGTAGGCTTACTTTTCAGGTTAACCTTGAAATTGGGGTCACATTATTTTCTAAACTCTATTTTGGCTATAGGAACATTTAATGCCATTTGTATCCTTTGTGAATGTATTCCAGACAAATTATGAATAAATTAAATCAATCAATCAATCAATCAATCAAAACAATCAATATTTTATTTTACTTTCTGCTGCTTTAATGGTTGTTTAGTGTTTTAAAAATATAATTATAACTCTAAAAATTATCACTACTTTATTATTGTAAGAAATATATAACAATAAATTGTTAACTTTGGAAGTATATCAAGGTACTTAAAAATTATATTAAAATAAATAAGTTCTGTTTCATCAATGAGACAAATTTTTAACACAAATTATATCAATATAGATTACTGTAAATTTAATTTATCCAATCAGCTGTTAAATTTTGATTTGACTGCTAACTGTTAACAACTTTTTTTCTATATTGAAGTTAGCGCAGCAGTTGCCTTTCTAAATTCCAATCACGAGGTCAGTGGTTCAAAGCTTACTCTTGTCAGCTGTTTGTGTTTCTAGGCAAGACACTTTATCCACTCAGGAGTATAAGTGGGTACCTGGGAAGTACAACTGCCATATGAGCTGATTAAGGCTGCAACATTATGAAATGGATTGTGTTCCAATGACTATTTCCTATTCCTATTTTCTTACTTCTGTAATTGCATTTTTATGGCAATAAAATGTTATCATTAGCATAACGTCATAAATACATATATTCATGAAATAAATTTACTCACGCAAGAGTTCTAGATTTTACAGCAAACCTTTCAACAAGAATCTGTGAACTATAATTTCATCCTTATACATGAAAAAGTCTTCATGTACTTGGCAAATTAAAATATAAATGTAAGTCATGCCTAGTTTAAATTTGGTAATAATCTTTCCCACAAATAAGAATTGATTTGAACAGTTGCTATGAAAATCTTGTTTCTTTTAAATCGTTTACATTTTAAGTACAACTACAGCTGTTATATTGTTGAAATATTCATACATTATAGTGACACTAATCTTTACTACATGGAACTCACTCAACTCTACTGATCAGAAGCAAAACTATGTAGTGAATATGCTACTAAATTTTTTAAAATAAAAATGTTTAGGTTGCCTGTTTCCACAGGAAAACTATCCTAAATAGCAGTTCTCGATATACATACTGATTCATGGTTGATATCTCCAGAAGATTTTAACATTTAAAGTAAACAGTTAATACTAACAATGTTGTTTGATCATTTACAGAAGTACAGCTACAGCTGCTATATTATTGAAATATTAATGAATTATAGCGACATCTTTACTACATGGAACTCAACTCTACTGATCAGTGGCAAAACTATGTAGTGAATATGCTGCTATTTTTTTTTTTTAATGTCTAGGTTTCAGGTCTAGGTTTTGTCAGTTTCCACAGAAAAATTATCCTAAATAGCAGGCCTCTATATACATACTGGTCTCATGTTTATATCCCCATTTTAAATTTTTAATTAAACTGTTTATAACAATCTTGTTGGATCATTAACACCTTAAATACAGCTACAGCTGCTATATTGTTGAAATATTCCTACATCATAGCGACAATAATACATTTTAGAGTACAACAGCACTCACTTCTGATAATAGCAGTAAAAAATGTAGTTTAGCAAACGTGATTGTGCTGCTAAAATTTCGAGGTTTTGTAAAAAAAAATCTAGGATTTCAGATTCCACAGGGAAATTACAGCAGAACTGGGTATATACAGACTGATTCATGGTTGATATATATAACATGCAGTTTTAACTTGTGAATTGAACAGTTGACACTAAAAATTGTGTTGAACCATTTACAGTTTAAGTACAGCTACAGCTGATGTGAAGTGTCAAGACAAAATGAGCCCTGTTGTATGCCAGGTCATTTTGAGATATTCACAAAAATAAGTAGAAAGTCATAATTATATGACAATGAGATTCTTGTTGTTTTGTGAAATTTATTAATTAAATTTTATAATTACAAACATTCAGTTCATGTTTATACACAATACACATGTTTTTGAAGTACATTTTGTAAAGAATATTTTTAAAATCCATGAAAAAAACATGCAGGAAGTGAAAAATTGTTTGTCTTTAAAGTAAATTTTCTCCAAAGTGTGTTTTCAAGTGTGTAAATTTCAAAATTTTATTTCTCTAGTTATACTCAACCTATGAACCTAATTCAAAAACCAATTTAAAGCTTATAATATCTTCTATAAAAAATTATAACAAAAACTCAATTTTTAGTTTTTGTACAAAAATATTCACTTTGTGATGACACCTCACATATATTCAGACATCACAGCAAAACTAAATCATTTTACATAGCACTTCCTCAACAGCATTGGTGTACTGTATTCAGTAGCAAAACTATGTAGTTTAGCCGCAAAATGTGACTATGTTGATAAAGCTTGGTGTCTATACAAATGTCTAGGTTCTGGTTTTCATAGGGGAAGACATTCTACAACAGGTCTGAGTATGCACTGTATGATTCATAGTTGTCATATCACTGGAGATTTTAACTTTATACTAATTAAAACATTAGATAGATGGTTGTTTTACTTTAGTGTTCGTATGAATTTATAATGTAGCAAAGCTTCCTTAAAAAACTAAATTCAAAAATTTGTAAATAGTAAATGATTGATTTATATAGTGAAATATATAACAACTATCTGTAACAACCAATCCAACCTTACAAAGTATTGTACGATTAAGACAGATTTTTCTTGTAAAAACTACTGTTTACTATATCCCTGCAAATTAAGAGCTTCCAACCAGACTTATAAAAAGCTCCCATACACTTATGATTGAAAGGGGGCGCTATTCCTCGCCTAAAATCCCTCCTGAACTAAGACTTGCAAACTATGTAATGGCAATCTGGTCAAGATGTACAGTATTTCCAGGATTGTTCGTTCTATAATGAACAGCATTCCAAAATGTTTGAAACACTTGGGGGAGCCTACAATGCTGAGGGTTTAACTAATTATGAGGTGTTTGTAATGTTGATTAGCTCCTCAGACTACCACACACTTGGCCCTGCAATGCGCTTATCAACAAGGCTTTTGCTGACCAAGGAGGTTACGTCCTTGTGCTGACAGAGTTGCAGCAAGGAGGTTTTATAGTGAAAACTTCTTTGGTTAATTTCATTTATTCGTCTCTTGGTTGCAGTCGGGCTTTGACTTTCGGGTTCTGAAAGTTTGTGATTTTGCCTGTTTCTGTTGTTTATTGTTTTATTTTAAAACTACAGGATTCTACATTTCTTTCCAGCTCTAGTCGAAATGTTTGCATGTTTCATTTGTACATACTTTTATAATTGTGATTACCTTTGACTATAGTTTGATATTGTGTCTAATAAAGTTGAGGTTCAAGTATATGTATATTTTTTCCACTTTTTAACAAACTAATCTCTATGCATTCTACTTCCTATCTAGGGTCCAAACATGTCAGGTGTAGCTGTAGGCGACTAAACTATAAATACTGGGGTACCGCACTCATTTTGGATATTGGATGTCACTTCATTGACAATTAAGCTGGGGTTTGACCAGACAACAGGTTGAATGTACAATCTGACAAGCGCTGATTTAAAGGTCACTGGCAGTGCTTAAAAAAGAATTTTTTTTGTGACTGATATAACATTTGTTACTAAGTGCAAATACTTAGTATGTAATGGGCAGACAGAACTACTTAAATGTTCCTTTTTTCCCAAAATAGTGTACCCTAAAAGTTGTATGAAAGTACAACATGCAGTAAGTACTGTAAGTCTAATTCTACTTGTGAACTTAAGCAAATAATTCTATTGATTCCATTCATTTAATGTGTTTTTTTTAATGATTTGACTGGTTTCCTGTTAGGCATTTAATTATGAACCCTTTCCTCTCTTAAATTTCCAAGTCAAGTCATGTGTAGATAAAAGCACTCAACATGTTTGTAACATTTACTTTACACATATGGAAATTAATATATCAATCAATAATAATATAAAATTGTATAAAAATCATTAGTTCAAATTGGTATAGTACTTTATTTAATTTCCTCAATTTATGGTCCTATACTAGTCATAAGAAACTACATATTTCCATATCAGATTTCCAAATATGGAACTTTAGAGATGGGATATGAAAGTAAAAAAATTGTATGTTTTTTCAGGAGAGGTTGTTTGGAGCATCGTGTTGAATATTTATTTCAGAATTAAAAGCATGACTTGGCTCAAGCAACCTATGAAGTCCTACATTATCTACCCAGGCCATCAATCGCACATCATCTATAAAGAAGAAATACTTTTTACAAAAACACCACAACAAACTTCTTCCTATTTTAACCTTGATTGCCCTTGGTTATAACCACATTTTTTGTTAGCAGCAACAAAGGATGATTGCCTGTTTGCGTAATTTTAGACAGTACAGACAGGAGCATTCACACCAATACAGTCCAAACAAAGGATGAGGGACTAGGGGAAAAATCTCGACAGGTACAGTATTAATCTAGCCCCCCCTCACCACCCGTAATGCTACCACTCGACCGGATCCGGGCTGCATGCATCGGGGCTAGGTGTCAACGTTGCTGAAATCTCTATGTTGACAGTAACTGTAAGTGCACTAAATATACATCTACTGTATAAGACACAAAGTTCATTATTTTTAATTCTGCTGATTGTTTTATATATTGTACTATAAAAATTTACACTTTTTTGTAATTTGCGGAGATATGTATGCACCCCTCGTTTCCCTCTGTATTATCATTGCTTTAAAAAACACCTATCTGTAGTTAACAATCTTTGTCAACAAGTGTCATATTGGCAAAATTGTCGAATTATATTCATTTTAATAAAGCAACTGTGAAGTTTCAAACTGACAACTTTGATGAACATCTTCTATTACTAATTGTGTATCAGCACTAAAGTTGTTTTTACGGGTTGTCATTGACAAATCTTGTACTAAGTTTGTTCAAAACATCCTGCTGGCTGAGGATTAGAATCACCTAGAGTGTATTGACCGTCAAGAGATGCTATCAAACGTTGTCAGTTACCGCTCTAATCCCTGTCTTTCTTAAAGGCCCTTTACCTCCAAAATTCTGTTTCATCAATGAAATTAAAACATTCTAAATTTGACTATTTTCTATTAAGATTTATAAATATAATACTGTTGTCATGTCACTTTTATTACTTCTAAACATAAAAAATGCAAAATAATAATAACAGTAAATCCATTTCCGAGCCTGAAAACCTTATAAGGCATTTCAGCGGAAGCAGATGTGAGTATGACACTCCCCCTGGACGGGACGCTAGTCCATCGCAGGTTACTTGCCAGCAATTTGCCGATATCAAAGATAATACAAAGGGAAAGATCGACCACATTCTATTATGCGCGGAACTCCATCCGGGTTCCAATTTCAATCGGACCCAAGGCGGCGCATGTTCTACGGTTCGCACAGTCCACCCGCAAAGCGCGACATTCGACCATTACCGAAGAGTATTCCAATTACTATGCAACGGGCAGCCCGCCCCCACACTGTTAGCAGAAAAATTGGTGTCCAGTACGCAATTTTGAGGGTTCCATTCTAAAACACACGAACCGTCGCATGTGCTCATTCTTGTGCTATTTATATTCTTTGCCGGTATACATCATAAAGCTGGGTAGACTGAAGCAATGTGAGTAAAGTGCATTTGCCCATGCACACAAGCAACTGATATGAGCGACATCTTGATTGGGATTCTGAACCACAGCGGCTACGCCACTGCTCCCACCATTAGTAATTTTTGGGGTGGATTCTAAAAAATAAAGTTGAAGATTGTTTGTTTGCTTTGCTTTTGTGAAAAGTGTGAATCTGGTAACCAAACGGGAAGCTAATGATGTGCATGCCACATGCAATAACAAGACTATTTATGGATAGAATATCCAGAATGGCGTCTGAGTGGATATGATCTACAGTCTATCTAGCCTAGCAACAACAAATAAATTATAAAAAAATTGGTTTAAATCTATGCTCACAGAGTTCAACAACTTTTTGCTTTTTCCTACTTGAAAATAAAACTGAAATATATGCAGTTCATCAACACATATACTATTATTTTAGAAATAATAGGAGAGTAACTTTTGAAACAAAGTTAATAATTTGCGAGTATTTGGGGGATTTTGGAGAAACTGGGGCTTTAAATATTGATGGCTTTTTCGATGACATCATCCTCAATCATAACTTTTTTTCTTGTAAAATTTCAATAATTATGACAAGTTAATACCAATCACTTAATATAATTACAGGGGGTATTAGACCAAGGAGAATTCTTAATTAGACAGACAAGATAAACATACCAAGATATTACCCTATGCCTCAAAGGTGACGGATTAAAGATTAACTAAAAAGACTAAAAATCAACTGAAACGTGATGTTAATTGCAAATTGTAATTATTGGAAGGTTTATTTATAATTACATGTATGTTCTTTTGTATTAGGACCAACAAAAATCATCATCAAAATACATATAAAGAGTTAATATCAAAAAGTGAAATTAATTGGAGATGGTAAATAGGAAGGTCTTATATATAATTAAATATATGTTCTACATCAATACATGATCATTATAATAATATTGATGAATTAATCTTTGATGATCTTAGTTTTCATTTAAGGTAAAGGACTAAAGATTACAAATATTAATATATTACTTGAAAAGTGATCTTAATTGGGATTGTAAATAGGAAGGTCTTATATATAATTAAATATATGTTCTACATCAGTACCTATGATCATAATAATATTGATGAGTTAATCTTTGATGATCTTAGTTTTCATTCAAGGTTAAGGGCTACAGATTAAAAATATTAATGTATTACTTGAAAAGTGATTTTAATTGGGGATGGTAAATAGGAAGGCCTTATTTATACTTATATGCATGTTTCTCTACATTAGTACATATACAGTAATAATTATCATCATAGATTGATGAGTTAATCTTTGACGATAGTTGTCATTCAAGGTAAAGAGGTACAGATTTTTAAAAAATTTTACTTGAAAAGTGATCTTAATTGGGGATAGTAAATAGGAAGGCCTTATTAATAATTATATGCATGCTCCTCTACATTAGTATATATACAGTAATAATTATCATCATAGATTGATGAGTTAACCTTTGATGATCCTAGTTTTCATTCAAGGCAAAGATCTAAAGATTAAAAATATTATAATATTAATTGGAAAGTGATCTAAATTGGGTAAGATAATAAAAAAGTTCTATTTATAATTATGTTCTCCTCCATCAGTATATTATTTATAATGATCATCATCATCATGACAGTGATGAGTTAAACTTTGATGATCCGAGTTTACAACAAAATTTGAATTTTAAAATAACGTGCAATATAAAGATCATTTATCATAACTAAATTAATATGACACTAAAGTGTATTAATATAATTAAAACAGTTGCTAAAAAGATTTTTAATAAGGCCTAAATTATCATATCTTTTTTTTAAAATTCCTTTATTCATATATACCACCGTTGGAATATCTTCATGTAATTTTTACATTTATGGGAAAATTTATGTATTTTCTAAAATTATTTTTTGTGATAACTTTATGTTATTCCTTAGAAATTTTGGGAATATTTTATGTATTCCATATAATTTTCAAGATAATTTTGCATATTTAGCTAAAAAATTGGGATATGCAAATTAAAAAAAATGCAGACTATGATTTTCATGATTTTGAGTAGCTTGCCTTTGGCCTTTGTATCAATGGCAGCACGATTAAGAATTCTCATCAGTCGCGGATTGCATGCAGGGGGGCGCAGCCGGCGTGCGCCACTATTATCTCCCAAACATAGTGTCACCCCATATTTTAGGAGCGCCGGGTCAAAAATTGACCCAAAAAGTTAAAAAGTAGATGGAAAATTAACCAAAACAGGGTACGAGAACACACAAAATGTCAAAATCAAACCACCAACCACACCCGCTCGGACAATGGAAAGGGTGCCCCCACCTTTTTCGTGGATCCGCCCCTGCTTATGATAATTACAATTGTATGTTGTAGGCTCTTTCATTATATTTTGTACTTTTATGGTAATAAGGTCTAAACAATCTTTATGTTTCTCGAACCCGACCAACTCGATATTTAAAAAATCAGTCTGCATTTTTTTTTCTTTTTAGTTTTTAACATTTTCCAATTTTTTGCTAAAAATTAAATAAAATTATCACGTAAAGTGTAAGCAATACTGATACCAAAATAAAAATATCGGAAATAAAAAATGTTGTGTTATTGTGGTAACTGCTAAAAAACAAAGAGATTTTCCAACCTCCCCAACCAAATTTTAAAAAAGTTTTTGCTTGGGAAACATATTTTTCTTCAGGCCTAATTCTCCTTAATGAACCTAGTTGGATATGGTCAATGTTTTAATAACTTTTAAAAATTAAGATATAGATAACAATATTTATAACTGCATAAACAAGTTGTCACCTTCATTAATAAACTTGTGATGATGATAACGATAATGACAATGACAAGTTTCTTTCATGATTTTGGTTTCGTTTTGACATGGTTTAGTTTCATAATACATATAATTGAATTTTAAAAATAACACAAGATAGATTACTTCACTAATCAATTTTTAGTAGCATATCAACTGTACCAGGTTCACGCATCTACTTGTATGATAACTGTTGTTTTAGAACTGAGTTAAGTCATTTTGTTTTCTACATCATTATGCAAAATGCACTGTTGTTCGGATTGACACAAACTATGAACAATTGTCAATAAAGCATGTAGAACGTTTGATTAAGAGGTCTTATTAAGACATTTGTGTAAATAAAACTGTAAATAAAGCTATGGAGAGTGCTGATCACCCTCTCCACTATTAATGTAATGTGTTAAGATGTAGATTCCACCTTAGATCTGCCTTGTGCAGAATTCCTAAACTCGTTTCCTCCACATATACACAAATTAAACAATGAGCATAAGTGAACATCATTCCAGGTTACAAGGCAACCATTTTAGAAAATCAGCAAACTATCTCTCTGTATTAGAATTGAGTCTTAGAAGGGAAACTTTTAGTAAAAACAAAATACATACAATATCGCACCTCAAATTGTAGGTGCCATTTTCATGAGTGAATAACTTTAACACGTCTTATGGTGAAACCAAAGAAATCAAGTATTCGATGCCAATAGTACACAATAATGAAATAAAATTGATTTAAACACACCAAAATTGCACACAATAAATCAATGAAAGTAATTAACCCATCCACAAGGTCTGTGAGTCAGGCTGGGTGAAAACTACCACTTTGTCATTAAAACTCCCTTCTTAGAAATGTATTCAAACAGAAGTTTCTCATGAGGACAATGAACTGAAGTTCATAATATAATGTGAAAGCATTAGCAGTTCATCCTGTTTCCAATGTGGGGATTAAACTTTAAAAAACTCTGATGTGTCGAGGCTAGATGTTTTTAATCAAATGATGAAAAAATATGTATTTGGTCCAATTCTAATGAACTTAAAAAATTGAAAGATAGAGGGCAGTACACTGCAATAATGCAAGACAAAATTCATAATTTTGCCCTCTTTCCATATCAGCACAAAAATAATGCATTGCAAGAAAGGGCACACCCAAAACACGCCCTATCTTATATCACACAAAGTACATGGGTGCTCCCTCTAATATTATGTATCCTCCCTCTAAAATTTACCCAAAAAAATAAAAAAATTGACATATATCTGACAAGTATAACAGAAGTGGCATAAATAAATGCAAAACAAGGTAAATAATGTCAAATTAAAAACTGGGAACATGCATACCTGGGTCGGAAATAGTGGGAAGATTTTTAAAATTATGTTATTCACCTTAGTAGAGGTATTGATGTTTCTTCCCTCCATGTTGTATTGCGACATGTTCCTCCAAGATAGACATCCCGCTTTAGAATAGGTACGCATGTCGGACTGTGCCGTGACCACCTAGAAATGACGTCTTGTAAGAGAAAACAAAAAAAATAGTTATTGTATATTTTAACATGAAAAATAAAATATAGAAAGAAATACTCATAACATTATTGTTATAAATACTGCAAGGCACTGTGGATGGGAATGGTGTTGGGCAGGGTTGCGCAGGCTTGGACAGAGTACGAACTTGTGCGACAACATCGAGAAATGGACACGACCAGTTTTCAAGGAAATCATTATTACAGCAGCCAAAAGAACAGCATAAAAAACTTGTTGAACTGCATGTCCCTGAATGCTGGCAAAGTGGAGGGACTGAGAGGTTTTGTAGATATATTCATAATATTCACAAAATAACACTGAGCATAACAAAATTTACACTCAGTGTTCTTCCAAGGCAACTGAATCATCAAAAAGTCCCAAGTGACATCATGGTATTTATGGTTCTCCATGACAGTTGGACTTTTTTGCTCACAATACCTTAAAAATGTAGCTATAATCTTAAAGTTTAATTTCATCTAACGGCTCCACTTTAAAAAAAAATACTCATATCCATGGCAGGTCTGTTGTGGTCTTAACCCCCTACTTGCGATTCACCAGAGATGATATGAAGATCACTGTTAGCACCAGTTAAATACCTATACAATTAGTAAAAAATTTATAGACTTTTTGTGATACAAACTAAATTTACATAAAGATACTCAGACAGCCTAGTACAATAAAACCCAAGACAATGAAGAGGCCCCAAATTGTAAAAATAAAATTCCTGGAGATTTTTTCTGGTCATCTGATATTATTACTTTATTATTACTATTATCATTAATATTTCTATTATTGTTATTATTATTAACTAGTTGTTAAGGAGGCC
>JAOTQE010063598.1:6187-30794 GCA_025631205.1 Nesometra sesokonis
GATTGATTGATTTATTGGCTGATTGGTTGATTGGTTGATTGATTGATTTAATGATTGATCTATTTCTTGATTGATTGATTTATTGGCTGATTGGTTGATTGGTTGATTGATTGATTTAATGATTGATCTATTTCTTGATTGATTGGTTCATTCATCAATTGACTGATTGACGGATTGGCTGACCGACTGACTGACGGGGAGACATTGAGTGACTGACTTATTCACAGATTGATTGATTTACTGATTAGGTTACTGATCTACTGGTTTACTGATTGACTAATAGATAATATAACTGATTGACGAGCTGAATGATTAACAGATTGACTGACTGAATGGTAGAGATACATTGATTGATTTGTTGGCTTGTTGATCGATCGATCAATCGATCACTCGATTGATCCATCGGTCCGCACAATTGATTTGATTGATTGAAAGATTGATTGATTTATTGATTTGTTGGTTGGTTGACTTGATTGATTGTTTGATTGATTAATTGATTGATTGATGGATCGATCGATTGATTGATTGATTGATTTGATCGATCAATCGATCGATCGATCGGTCTGTCTGTCGATTGATTGATTCATTAATCGATCGATCAATCGATTGATCGGCCGGTTGGTCGGTCGGTTGATTAACAATAACTCAATTTCTTAGTATTTTCATTTCATGTATATAAATTGATTACTTTAATGACTAAAAGTGTTTGAAGTTTGAATAGACCTATGTACTCTCAGTCTTCCGCGAATAAAAAAAAGTTATTGAATTTCAATTCTCATAGCCGAACAATTCTTTGTTTACTAATTAGAAAGCATTGATTAAATTAATGTCCGTCATTCAATATTGGTCAACGGCTGACCCTTTAAAATTCGCCAGAACGTGCGAATTAGAGCATCTGCCTTTTCCAGGAGCACAATTGTGTCAACAATATATGCACTCAGTAAATTTTCAAGATTACACAAGCGTCCATTATCTCTCTTAGATATTTCACAATGTTTTCAATTATCTAGGTTGATCGTTTGAAAATTAATTTAAATCAGATTTATTTATCAACCAATAATTTAAACTTCACTTGCAGATGAGTCCAATCTCTGTACCTCGCTTTATAGGTCGGGTGTTTCACACAAGGTTTAATGCCATTTGCCAGTTGTTTAGTCTAAATTATAAGCATTTTTTCATTAGTGCCTGCCGGTAATTCTACTGTTTGGTTGGTCGGTCGGTTTGTCTTTTGGTCGTTGACTGGAGGAACGCACCCGATTATATAGAATTCTGTTTTCACTATTATCAGGCCTTAACAGTAAACAGGGGCGGATAGAGGGGCCGATGTCGGATAGAGGAGCCCGGTGCCGGATAGACAGGGCCGGCCCGGTACCAGATTCCGCGTTGTTTCTATGGGTTTAGGGTCCTTCCCAGTCCAATTTCCAAACAAAATCCATTTCCTGAGTATCTGAAAGCCACTTTTCACAGATAATGTATTGAAAACAACGAGTTGCCAGATCTCGTGTTGTTTCTAGGGGTCTAGTGTCCTCCAAGGCTTTTTTTCAAACAAGATCCATTTCCTGGGTATCTGAAATGAACTTTTCACATCTAATGTATTTAAAACAACGAGTTGCCAGATTTCGTGTTGTTTCTAGGGGACTAGGGTCCTCCCCACGCCAATTTTCAAACAAGATCCGTTTCCTGGGTACAGCTAATGTGCGAGTTGTGTGGCCGAGCGGTTAAGGCAGGGAACCGTGAGCCATAGCAATAACAACATCATGGGTTTGAGGCCCGCTCGTACCATAGTTCTGGTGGTGGAACAAGTCTCGGATAAGGACTATAAACCGTAGGCCCAGTGTACACATACTGCTCATGTGCACTATAAAGAACCCAGTACATCTTTCGAGACGAGTAGGGAGTGTACTGGTCCATACACAATCCCTGCCGTAGGCAAGAAGGATCGGCGCTGAGTAGCAGCTGCCAGGACATGACGTGACCCTTACAGGCGTAGAAAGTCATAGGAATGTGTAACATCTGGTCCACAGCGCCTCGAGGCTCTACTGTGTAAGGCACTATATAAATCTAATTACATTACAATGTATTGAAAACTACGAGTTGCCAGATTGCGTGTTGTTTCAAAGGGTCTAGGGTCCTCTCCTGGCCAATTTTCAAACAAGATCTGTTTTCTGGATATTGGAAACAACGGAGATTTTTTTAAGTTCAAATAATATTCGTCCAGGTCAAAAGAGGGAGGGGGTTGTGGCCATGCAGGGTCGGGTGCTTCCCCTCCCCGCCTCCCCTTGGATCCGCACCTGGTAATGATAAGATAACATTTGGATCGTCATATTAAAAATCATGCGTTATGTGAAGGTCGTCTTAAAACCAGATACAAACCACAAATGATACTTTCCCCCACAAAAAACCCCTTAAAATGAGGATGACCAAGCGGAGACGGACACAGTATTGTGCCGAAATATGACCTAAACGGGTAAAAAATTACACAGGTTGACTTAAAAATGATACAATTGGATTAAAATATGACCCATATTTGGGTACATCCGCCTTCCCTTAAAGTGTAGGCATATACAAAAGCATCATTCCCAAGTTGAGTTAACTATTTGTAGTCTTCCGACAACTAAGTCATTGATACGCAATATTATACCAGGTACGAAATTTAAAATGCAGCGTAAATCTATGTTGGCAGTATGATCATATTGTTTGACCTTGAAAACAATACGGACAAACATTCCTCTTAAAGGTCTTCAACAGTCTATTGACAATAGGCCTATGTCTACAATACGTATGGCGTACCTACGTAAGACGCCTCACGAATAGAGCCTACGTAACGCATAATGCAACGAATCCTCGCGCAGTCCGTGTTTTAGACGTACACATTGGGTAAGACGGTTTTGAGACTTAATTAAATAATTTAGCATTTACAGTAGTAGTGTACTGATGACTGTTATAATTATCGGTTCAATATAAGTCAGATACGTTTTTCAATCGCTTGGAGAGTCAAGGGCGGATTTAGGGGTACATCCGCGCCCCTATCCCACTCCCGCCTAAAATCGGCAATGTGAAGTTGCATCACCCTTATTACGTGCGCCCCCTAAAATCAAACCCCAAACATCGAAAAAAGGCAAAAACACGCAAAACAGGACAATTCCTTGTCAACTTGAACTGGGGACCCGCCCACCTCAAACGGTAATAGTGCACACCCCCTCCCCTCCAGCCCTTTACCTCAATATTGGATCCGCCCTTGATCCGCCCCTGAGACAGTTATGAATAGACCAATACCTGCTGATAGAAAATCACCAATGATAAGATGTATTTCACATTATTTCTGGCACGAACAACCCAACCAACAGATTAAAGTCAAGATGAACAGAAAAAAATCACTTAGTTGTAATTATTACCTTTAATAGCAAACAAAAGGATGGGTTAGGCCCGATCTTTTAAAAAATATAGTTAATTTCCCTAAAACCCAATAATTTGCATTGTGTAGTGTATTTGAATATTGTAAATATTTCTTGTCTTGTCAAAGGTATTAATTCAAATCATGGTATCTTTGATATCTATAAATCTACAGTTATTTCCCCCTTTTTGTATTTAAGATTCATGTGTTGTGAGGTACGGTATATCCCTGGGGTTTTATACCTATAACCTTAGTTCTAATTCTTTGTCATTTAGTGCCAAAGATTAGAATTAATTTTATAGATATGTTTATAATATTATTCTTTTAAGTAGCATTATTTCTGAATGATTGAATTCCGTATGATGACAGTTAATAGTTAATAGTTCTTCATGAATTCAGAAGTTCTCATTTGTCAACACATATTCTTGTAAATCAAGAAACAGGCAAAAAGTCCATCGTTAATGAATGATCATTCCAAACAATTCCCGATTCAACTTGACGTTGTTTTATTCTTGCGTTTTATTTACTGTCGCATGGGTTGCGAACATAAGTCGATTGGTAACACTTGGTTATGAATCACAAGAATGAAACACAATGTCACTAGTTATGTAGGAAGGACAAAATAGATGATTGTTAAAAAAAAAAACATACTTTATCAAACAGTAGGTCTATGTAAATATTACTCTCTTCAATTAAGTGAAAATTCACTCTTTAATGAGTGGCCTGATGGACCATGGCCCCCTAAATGTTTATTTAAACGTCTTGTAATTACGGGGAGAGGGTATTGCAATGAGCTATGTCTGTCTGTCTGTCTGTCTGTCTGTCTGTGTGTCTGTCTGCATTGATATCTCAAAAACTACTGGGCCGATTTAGTTAAATTTTTTAGAGAATTTTAGCACCAACCGTATCTAGGTCTTACCAAGGTTTGGTGCTGATCCACTTAACCATATGAATTATCTCCCTGCTGTATTTGTCTGTTTACTCCTAAACTATCGGTCCAATTTACTTCAAATGTTCAGATAATGTAGGGACCAACCTGGACCAACTTGGTTACTGTCATTTATAAAGCCAACCATGGTGATCCGAAATTTGGGTCAAAGGTAATTTAAGTGGTTATTAGAATTACCTAAATCAGTTTTCAGCAGACCTTCCAAATCACTCAACATTCAAAGTAATCTCCAGTTCTCCAGATTGAATTTAGTAATAAGTAATCTCCTCCAAAACATAGGCGAGGGTGTAATTGTTTACGATTACTTTGTCTTGTTAACTTTTAGAATATGTTTACCACACATTATACTCGAAGGGAGAACATGGGAGTGGCATTTAGCTCAGTCGGATAAACTGTTGATAGTTGGTAGTCACTGTGTTGTGCGCTACCATGGAAATTCTTTGGTTCTGTGAACGACTACATCACCACTCTTCTTGTATTTTGGCTGAGGTCTGAAATACAAGTTAATACTACTATCGCACTCTTTCGAATGAGACGTTTATGCCTCATGTGCACTTTAAAGAAATAGTGGCGGATTTAGGGAGCTTGTTGGGGCTTAACAGGCTTAAGCCCCCTGAAATTTACCAGAAACTTTTTTGGGGGTTTAATGGCAATGGAGTATTAAAAATAGATGCACATCGGCTGTATAATGGAGACTCTTAAGAGGCAAATTATGATCTATTATTGCAAGCTCATCTTTGCTTTCTCCTTTCTTTTTTCTTGTCAAAACCAACATCGGTATATGAGTCCCCCCTTCCCACCCCCACATCACAATCCCGGTTCTGCCCCTGGTAGTCCACTCTTCTGACTTATTGGGCTATCACAATTCCAATCTAGGCCTAATCCATAGTTTCGTTAAACGTTTAATACTAATCTTTTAATTAACATTTCTGATACCTATTGATTACTTAGATACAATCCAGGTAACGGGATATTCTGATACGTTATCTGGAAATCCAGGCATAGCTTCAATCATCAATAGGATATGATTTATCTAATTTTCTACTGTAATGAAAAACACTTCATTAATTAATTTTTATTTGTTTTAATTGTGGTATTTCTTTAAGTTATAAGTCCAATTTAAAATTTGCTGACCGTGTCTTAGCAATGTCTGTAGGCCACGTTATCCCAATGCTCAATTGCAGTGCCGTAGCCTGCATGAGGCAGACGGGGCTTTTTAAGGGGGACTCACACTCTGACTTCCAACAGAGGGTTTAAGTCCATGAAATCCTACATGACCCCAGACTTCGCCTCGTCTTGCTACGACCCTGATTTGGTCAGTCGTTTGGTCTATTGGTCCCTTCCTCTGTCCATGTTCATTACGGTTAATATCCTCTTTTGTAATGTGATAGTATCTTGGAATTTAGCAGGCGTTTTCTTAGTTGGTTAGTGGGTCAGTCGTTCGGTCTGCCGGTTTCTTTCCTGGTCGATTTTTATTTCCTTTAATATTCCTTTATTCAAGATCGGATAGTCGAATTGGTTTCAAAATTAGCATACAGCTTATCATTAATATATGTCAGTCACTCATTAGTTGGTCTCTCTGTCGCTAAGGTGGAATAATGACGCGTATTATTCGAAGTGTTTAATTTAAACTTCGTTATTCATTTGAAAATCACTACTTTCAAGCGGCGCAGGTAGGATGGAAAGGAAGCCGACTGAGACTTGTGAGCGAAGTGACAACGATGGACCAGGAGGCCGCCGAGGGCCCCGGTCGGGGTCCAGGAGCCGAAGGAAATATAGTATGTAACAAGACATGGAAAACCACCATGTTGTAAGGAAGGATGGAAGGTATTGACAAATAAGAAAATAATCACAGGGCATAAATAGACCAATACAAGGATTTGTTTTTCTATTTTGTTTCATAACTTTGGTTAGGGCCTAGATGACCCCTCATTTTGACGCTTACAACAAGAGTAATAATGGTTTCAATATTAACTCAATTTTTCAATTTTGCAACAACTCGTGGATTTTCCATGAAATGCCTCATCTACTTATTCACAGTATCAATCGTCAACTAGAATAAAATTATAACCCCTCCCCACACTTCCACTGGATGCATCTCTGCTTCCTTTTATGATTGAGAAAATCAATTATTTAGTCTAGATCCCGAATATTCAGCATTAAATACATAGACAATTGATCACGACAGGAATAGTTTATCTTTCAAACTAACAGTAATGGATGGTATTAGCAAAGGTTTGAAAGGCCAAGTGTTGATTACGTTTAGTAGTAACCAGTTTATTCCTTGTATACAATTCCGTGCGTCAATTTGACAAACGGCACGTCCGCAATATTCCCTGAGTTAACAACATAGTTACCAAGGCGTAAAGGGATGTTCCAACTTAGGGCTAGTGTACCGTGTGCGGTGTACATTTTTGTATCTGAACACGCATGAAATAATACATCGACTACACCATGGACGTTGCGTTATTAACGCTAGCGGCAAGAGAAAGATCAAAGTATGTGGGTGAGCTAATTCCGGTGATACTTTATTGGCCTTGTTAAGTTTGCATTGACCAATCAGATTCGTGCCTAGTCCTGGAAAGCGGCATGTTTAAATGTCTTATTCCTACAGTTAACCAGGGAACAGTTAACTAACAGCCTCATATATCTAAAAACTTTAGAATGAACGGTATTAGGAATATGTTCATTTTATAGACGTCTATTTTCATTAGTAATGATGCAATGTTAATCAAGAAATCCGATAAATAACCACAGTTATACTTATCATTTAATTATTTTCAGTGTTCATTATATTGGCGTATGGAAGCGATGTACGAAACGTTTTACTATTGGCCAAAAGTTCAAATATGCTCAATGGTGAATATGTATTCTTCTCCGTGGAGGTTACACTGGATGCGCGTTTCGGGGTCAATGGCTGGATGGGGGATGACGGACGGGACGATGATGCAATAGAAGCATTCGAAGGTAAGAGACAACACCATAGGTCAGACGAGAAGCTCTAAAAGCACCGGGGATAATGCACTGATCTGATTAATAGATAAATTGATATTTATTTATTTACTACCGCCCTCTAGCGTGTTATATATCTATAAAACTATCTTCTCATCAGAGCTGTTAACGAAGGATTGTTGTTTTCAAATTCTTAGAATGTGACGTTTTGCTTTCGGGGTTGCGTCTCCAGAGGAGTACCTCGAGTATTAAGTATTGTTGTTCATATGTCTACCTATTAATGGTTTCGGATTAAGCGCACGTCATGTGTTAATACTTCCAGATGGATCCAATTATCTTGGTTTTTTAATATATGAATTTTTTAATGTCCCATAATTTCAGAATATTAAAGTATTCCTGATGAAGACGTTCCCAATGCTGAAATATAAATACAAGGAGGTTGACATGCCTCGTTCTTATTCTTTATAATGCCAACTTAATCAATGGAACATTTCGGTTAGATTTTAATACAAGATCCTAAATCCCCAAATGGATGTATCAATACACTTTTTCTAGTAACCGAGCGGGGTTATTTGAAAAATTTCATTGATAAATATATTAAGTAGAAGGCAGAAAACTAGGCTATGCCATGTTTTACTATTGTAGTAAAACATGGCATACCCTAGGTTTCTAAATATTATTTTTACTGGCCAGAATTATCTTAATTTCTGTCTAGATACAATGATGCCGTGATGGGGGTATAAATCATTCACTTCAAATGATCTCATAATAAGACGAACAAGTGGTGTTCCTCGGAGATTTGAGATAGCACCTCTACCTCAATGGCCCATTAAAGTAAACGTCTGTTGTTGTGTTTCCTAAGTTACATATTATTATACTTGTCTTTTTGTCGCTAACTCAGACAAGGTCGTGTGCGTGTTTTCAAAATAAATGTCTGCATAATAAATATCAAAAATATACACGTATGCCTAAAATGATGTTGTCTTCACAATCAAAGTTCTCTGGACGGCATGTAGTTATTTACTAGAATAAACTAAACCGTAAGCACATTATTTCTGATTTATATGCTAGTAGATTGTATTTATCTTTCTCTGTGGTGGCTATAAGTTTGAATGTCTCCCTCCAGCGGCGGCAATGTGTTATACCAATACAAATATCTTTTTTTAAAGATTATCGAACTTGTGTTAATTTCTTCGTACACATGTTGTCGCCCTCTTTCGACAATATACAAATAATTAACGTTTTGTAAAATGAAAGCTAATTCACTGCCAAGATAAGTCCACTAACCCATATCCTAATCTTACATAACCAACTAATACCTGATCTAAACTTGTAGCATCATTCCGGCATTGTGTTATTAATAACGACTTGCTTAAAATAAGTTTCGTAAGGAAGTAATTTGTTACGCTTCGCTCAAGTCGGAAGCCACACGGTACATCACATAATAGCAATAAATTGGAAATTAAAGATGTATTGTATATGATATAAGAATAAACTTGGAGTATTTTAATTATAACTATCCCTAAATAGTAACGGTCAGACTAAAACAATAAGTATATCTACCCCTAAATAGTAACGTTCAGGCTAAAAAAAAATAAATAAAAACATTAAAAGGCTCTGTTGTGGATTTTACCACATTTTATTATTCATTCAATCACATATAAAAATACAGTATCTTTTTTATAATATGTTTTGTAAGTTTGTATATACATGTACGTTATCATAATATGGCTGTTTTTTATATATTTTTCTTATAATAATAGTAATAGTGCTACTGCTAATAAAAATAATAATAAAAATAATAATAATAACAATATTAATAGTAGTAATAATAATAATAGTAATAATAATACTACTAATACTAATACTAATAATAACAACAATAACAAAAACAATAATAACAACAACAATAACAATAATAATAAAATAATAACAATAACAATAACAATAATAATAATAATAAAACATCAGTGCAATGGTTACGACACGGAAAACTGAAAGGGCGAACAGAGAAACAGCTTTCATATCCATCCAAGAGCAAGCTATTAAAACTAAAGCCATCAAAAAATAAATTTATAAGCCCTTCGAAAGTGACTAATGCTGCCTTTGCGAACTAAGATGATTTAAACTAATATTGGCACATTGACAACGTTGATTAAAACTACTTCACTTGGAATTAAGTTTACCAATATAAATGTTGTATAGGGGACATATAAACCCCGCCCTGTCGAACTGTAATACTAATATAGTACGGTAATAAGCCTAAATGTCCTGGTGATAACAATATTTAAAATAGTTGACTGGCAACCTTTATAAATTCGATTTTATTCAGTGTAAAAACATATTTAACAAGTTTTAAGAATGCTAATTTTTATTCTCATGTTCTCAACATTTGTGTCTCAATAATGAAAGTAAATTTAAAAATCAATGTTGATAATGACGCAGTATCTTAAATAATTTAACGCTGTTTTAATTGTTGAATAAGTTTAGTGCATGTGTATCTGTTTCAATATTTTAGGTTTACTAGATGTGAAACTTCTCGAACCATCATCCCCGGAGTATGAACAATTTAAAGATGACGTCAGACTTAGGACCAGTCAGGCTCCATTTTATTACAAGTTACCAGAAAATGAGGAGGTACACGTTAGTTGTTTATCCTCTTTCCTCTCTCTTTATTGTCTTCTCCTCGCCTCCAACCTCTTCCCCATCCTTCTCCTCCTCAGTACTGTTCCTCCTCCTCCTCTTTACATCATTATTTGCTCCCTAATCTGCATAATTGTTTTATATGCTCTTGCTCCTAAATTACATTGCGAACGTCGTGAAGGTAACTGGACATCTCTTGGCTTATCGACGTTGAGCATTGTATGGCATTGTGATGGAGAGAATTATGATGAAGAAAAGAAAATAGAGAGTACTGCAAGGGCGAAGGAAAGCGAAAGCCGATATGAGATCCGTCGACGACAACGATGACGACGACAAAGACGATGACGACGATGATGATTATGGTGATGATGATGATGATGATGATGATGATGATGATGATGATGATGGTGGTGGTGGTGATGATGATGATGATGATGGTGATGATGAAGCAGACAATGTTTGACATTTTGTGAAGGTCGGTTGGTTGGTCAGGAATCGTAAGCCTAAGATTGTTTTGCAACCGAGTTTTCTTATTTCTTGATGATGATGATGATGATGGTTATACACGGTAATAATGTTGTTTTTTTGAAAAAATAGAGGATAATGAAATTGGATAGAACAAATCCTGAATGGAAGAATGGGCAAATGAAAACAAAAGACATAGACAGTTGTGGTGTTGTTTATAATGTGTATACAAATGCGAATAATAAAAAGGTTCATTACAGGAGAAATGGGTGACGCAAGCAGAGCAATTTTGAGGAGGAATCCAATGAACATTAACGTCAGTGATATTGTCAACCCCTATCATTATTCTTAATTGTATATTAGGAAAATCAAAATCCCACACCATCTTCGTTGTATGGCCACATACTTCAAATAGCTTTGAAAATAATATTATAACATTTCAATTTTTGACAAACAAAAAATAAATATATAACTGACCTCACTGATAGTTTCAACCTTACTTCACCTACCGGTGAAGTTACCTTAACAACCGATGAAGATGTTCGTGACGTAAGGCTGAAACTGTCAGTGAAGTCAGCCATTGTTATGTGGGGGTGGGGGAGGGGTGGGGTTGTCAATATTGAAATGTTATGATATTGTGTCTTCAAGCCTAAGGAAAATTTTCAATCAACACTCAATAATACAAACAAGTAAGATGATATTATCATCTTACTTATTTGTATTATTTTTTTCTGTTATTATTATTTCTGATGATGACTTGATAAAGTTAAAATGTGTATATTAAATAAACTCACTATCTTTGTAGTATCATTCCTCTTAACATTAACAATTAACATTATTCAATAATAATTCTTTATTTATTTCCATTCAAGCAAACAACATACAGTAAAAGATGGGAGGATGTACACGAAAGGAAAAAGCCTGAACAATTTGCACAACCTTTACATTAAAACAAAAAAGAAAAAATTCAGACATCACAATAAATATGATCATTTATAAGCAATTAATATAATAGGATTTAAATGCCAATGTTAGGTTAATTAACATAAATCGATTTTAGGTATTCATAAATCAAAGTTTTAAACTGACAAACATTGTGAGTAGTTTTAACAGTTTTAGGTAAACTATTCCAGAATTTTGGTCCAGCAGAGGATAGAGATTCAATTTTATGTAATTTAAGCCGAAATTTGTTTTTATTTCTGGTATTATATTGGTGAATACTTTTAAATTCAGTAAAAATATTATCAAAAGAATTGAGTAATAAATATTGTTGTATTGAAACATAAATGAACAAAGTTCTTTCTTGTATATGTTAAACACATTCAAAAGATTTGGTTTTTCAAATAGTGGTTTAGTATGACATAAATATGGGCTATTGGTATAATTGCTTTCCTTTGCAGTTTAAATACCTTATTCATATAAAGTTTAATAGCGTTGCCTCATAGTAAAATCCCATAATTAATGTGCGACAAAATAATAGAATGGTAAAGTAGAAGTAACGATTTTTCTGGTAAGAAGTGTTTCAATCTATTTAACACTCCAATATTTTTGCACACACTTTATGAATGTTGATGATATGAGATTTTCATGTAAGATTTTGATCTAACGTTACACCTACACTAATGTTTCTTATGCCATTTTATTTATTTCAGGTATCATTGGAAGCAGCCCTGATATACGATTCAGTGTACTTATATGCTCTAGCTCTGAACAAGAGCTTAGGCGAAGGAGCTGACCCTGATGACAGAAGTCGTGTAGGACAAAACTTATTCGATTGGGAATTTGATGGTAAATTTTCCTATATAACCGATTGTGTTGTCTTCCGCTTTGACCTAAAATGTTATCAAAAAATATATATCCCAAAATAGGCCTATATCTTTATTAGACACCCTGTGTAATTCCCTTTGTTTCTAACATCTTGTGATATCAGCACTCAGCTAGATCATTGTTATGTAAATTTAGTCAAAGTGAGAAGTTACAAACAACTACTTTACGGGTACTGCACATGCTCTGTTACAATTTATTCCAACAGTTACAACCACTGCACATGCTCAGATACAAAATATTCCAAAGTCAGTGGTAAAATACAAAAAAACTCATAGATTTTGCACCAAATTCTTCCTTGACATGTACCTAAGCATTTTAAAATATAGTTTCATCTAACAGTCAAACTATTGAAAAGTGTAATCATTAAGTGTATTTTGATGGGGTAACAAAATATGTTATTTATTATCACTTCTTGCGGCAAAAGGTTTTATAAATCATTAAACTTTTAATAATGTATACAAAAAATCACATATTTTTTACCCCATAAATATACACCTAATGATCTACAATTTTGAATAGTTAAACTTGTTAAATAAAACTGATTTTAAATTGCTTTGGTGTATAGTAAAGGTGCAATTTAGTGCAAACATTATGGGATTCTTTTGGATTTTACCATTCGGTTTTGGAATAAATTTTAACAAAGCATGTGCAGTATGCTAAAGTCATTGTGCCAATTCCGAACTCTCTCCACATTTACATATCAATGACTAGCCCGAGTGCTGATATCAGAAACAAATGAAGATGCACAGTGATTCCAATCTCTCTCTATAGTGGTCTTTTTTATTCATTAAGATTACTCAGTGGCCCCTTTACAAGGTTATGTCCTTAAGACTAGGGACCACCGAAACATTAAACAATAAAATTCTGCATCTTCTGGTGGCAGAAGTTATATATTATAAAAGTGCATAAGAAAAAAAAATGTATGCATAATAATAGACAGTAGAATAAGTTAAGATAAAGTTACATACGTCCAGTTTTTAAGATGTAATTCTGGACTATTTTAAAAAGCATAGTGTTTTGATCGTCATTAAATAATGCATATCCAAAGAGAAAAATATTTAAAAGATTGTCATTGATTTGTCCAGTAGGGTCGTCTACTGATGCACTCGCAATGAGTGCTCTGGTGTCAGTGAGCAAAATAGTTCTGAGAGCAGCATAATTGGAACAAAAGAAGAAGTGTTTAGGGTCCTCAACTTCACCACACTCACAGAAAGGGTCAGCTTTTAAACCATGCTTATTCTGGCGTGGAGTAGTCTTCATTGGTATGTTTGACAATCACCTATTGGTTGTGATCCTAGGTAAATTTAAAAAGAAAACAAATTCTTCTCTATGAAGTCCTACTTGATTTTTTATTTGAACTTTCTAAAAAATATAATCCTTTTGATATGAAATTATACTTGGAATTTAAACACGAGGTCGTATAACCGAGCGTTTGGGCAGAGAAACCGTAAACCATAGCAAAATCACAGAAGGTTAAGGTCAGCTCGCACCTGGTTCCTGGTGGGGGAAAAAGTCTGCTTGGATTAAGACTAGGCCTATCGTTGGTCCACTGTACGCAATAGTCTGCGTGCGCTATCTGAATCCAGTAGTCCCACATCTTTCAAAACGATTTGATCTTCTTGGCCCTGTCATTGACAAAGAGCAAGTGTCATTGAAGCAAGGATATGCCTTAACTCTTAGAAGAAGGTTGGCCTAAGATATTGAATGTGGTACATTATTGTCCACTGAATTTTGTATCTCTTGGAAAAACAAGCATTATGCATTTGTGTAATAACATACTTGTTGAAATTTTGCATCATTTTACAATAAATACAGGAGTGGATGGTATGGTATCAATTGATTTTCTGGGAGATAGGCGGCCGAATTATATGTTGCAGAACAACCAAAACGGCACTTTTATTACAATAGCATCATTTCAGAGTAGGTAGGTTACATACATTTTGAGAACTGATATTGAGATGACTAATTATTTTAAAAATACATTATCTTCTAAAAAAAACGACTATTTTGTGATGTTTCCTCAACTCATTTTGTCATACCAACAATCCGTCAGTGGTAGTGGAAAAAATCGATAAAATTATCGCGATAAAAATTTTCCGATAAAAGTGTCTTTAAAACGTGTTTAACCTATTCTAACAGAAAACTATCTGAAACCATCTTGTTTTTAGGACGATTTCACCGCACAATAGTGTGCTCAGTTCCATTAAAAAAGTTGTCTGTTTGGATGAGTTTATCGGATAATCACCGTGACACCGCAAAGATTACAAACTGTAATGCGCGCGTACAAAAAGCGCGTAAAGTGACGTAAAACGCGTGCGTACATTGATTAACAAACATGAACCTCCATAGTTTTTCTCACATTTGCCTTTTTGTAAACACACGTAAGGTTCGTTGTCACGTGATGTCACTGACGAATTGTACAATTTATTCACAAGATTCAAGATTCAATATTTTATTGTAATTTGTTTAAAACTTTAAATTACCAAGAAATATAACTGCACGATTCGGTAAAACAAAATATTGTATCTCAATTTAAATAATGATAGAACACAATATTTTGCCGGTACGTTCAAAGACTGGTAAAACATCCCTCGCCAGAGATCATACCGGAATTTCTGGTTTCTGGAAGTATACTAACTCAACGGAAACTCACATTAACATTGTTTATTTTTGTTTAAATGTTGTTTTGAAGAAATTGGTTCGCTTTGAGTAAATTGGTTGCAACAGTCATTAAAAATAGAAAAAAGTACTCGTATCTGGATGAGCTCCGGCTTTGTGCCAGCCTACTAAATGACCCCTTGTGTTAATTTGTGTGTGTATTTTCTCTAAAATATAAACTTAGGATGTGTTTCACGCAGTGATCCAGTGTCGCGAGTAGTAGTGGTATCGTTGTAGATCGCTTTTCTTTGTAGCGTTTCGTGACTGTCCATTATATCCTTTAGAAACACTACTCCTATGTAAGCGTGTACATGGACGAGTGAGCAGCGTCGTTTCGTAACTGAATGTGAAATATGTTTGTGGGTTCGAATCCACTCTGTACAAAGGCTATCAAAAAAATGTTAATTACTGTAATCAGCCTCGCCACTTTTCCAACCAGGACCAAAAATGATCAATTAATTAATTAAAACGTTGATACGATGTCAACCGTTGTAGTGTGGCCTACAGGTGTATACGAGAAACGAATTAATTAATTAATCACACGAGTACGCCTTAAGCTCCGTCTAGCCGGAGCTAAAAAGTTGTAGGCATCATTAACTTGCACTCAAATAAAAAAAAACCGTTACTGAATTTAGTCGGCAACACAATATCTTATTATTTTCTAAGAGATTCAAACTTTGATACGATGTCAACCGTGGTTGTGTGGCCTGGAGGTGTATACGAGAAACCAAAAGGGGAACCGCCTTGTGGTTGGGAAAACGAATTATGTGAAGCAACTTCACTCGGTAAGTTTCGTTCTTTCCATTTTTGACCAGCATAGGGGCGAATTTAGGAGGGGCACATTTAGGAGGGGGCGCAACCGGCGCGCGCTCCCTATTATCGTCAAAACGTAGTTGCGCCCTCCCTTATATTAGGTGCGCCGGGTAAAAAACATTACCAGAAAAACCCAAAATACGGTCAAAATAGGGTACTAGTGCACCAAAATGGTGAGATGGCCATTTTTTTGCTCGTTAGGAAAAAATTGGCAACCACGTACGCCCACCCGGACTGGACAGGTTAAACGATCCTAAAATTTACAAGGAACATATTTCGAGTTGATCTGAAGAAACGACGTCTGTTAAATGCTGCTAAATACGAATTCAAAGAGGTAAATCAAGGTGTTATTATTGGTGGTTCTTGTTTGTTAAAACCATGCCACCTGAATCATCATTGCAAAGCCCACCCTGACACCCCCGTCTCCAGCTAGGAATTCCAGATCTACCATTGCCTCATTTGCATAATTCCTAGGTCCGAGACCTGTGTAAAATCTTACTGAAAAATGAGTATTTACCTTAGGTTACACTCGGTTGCCATAAGCGTATGGATTGAACAGTGACCCTATTCCACCATAATAATGTTCTATCAGAAGTGGTCTAAATGACATTCTGACAGATGTGACCAATGATATTCCGTTTTTATATATTCCGTTAATGTATAGACATTTTTTCTCTCTTGTTGTAGATAAATTTGTGATTCTTGGTATTTTTGCTGTTTTCTTAATGATGATCGTTTTGTGTACTGTGATTTATTCTGTCCACAGGTAAGTTGGCCTCATCTGTGTTAAATTTGGTCTGTTGATATTAACCAAATTAATCAAATACAACTGTGGTTTAACTTTAGTAAGAATAATACAGAAAATAAGCGGGAAAATTATCAAAACATATTCGATTTTAAAATCTAACAAAGTACTGTACACGGAAAGTATTAAGATTCACAAGAAGAAGTAAGGGTTGGAGGACAATATTATGTCTGCGGAGAGGAAGGACAGCTCAGTCCTTCAAAATGTGATAATTGTAACGAGTAGAGAACCACGGGACCTAAGTAAGCCTATTTTGAATTAGTTAAATGTTCTTTGACACTACCACATGTTTTTAACTGATAGATAACCCAAAGACGGTGTAATTTCACTGTTCTCTGGTTTACCGATTTTTGTGGGTTTCAGGTGCGTCCAAGCATTGCAAGTTGTCTTGCCATTTACAGGATAAGAACGTCATGCTTTCATTGTGAGGCGCTGTTTATTTTAAGTCGTGGGAACCTGGTTTGCGACCAAGTTAGAATCCAGGTACCTCGAAAATAGAAGATGAGCATGTTATCATTCAATTATATAATGCCACTCCCTATGGGTTGAACGGACTGTCGGTCCGTTTTACGTTTTATAACCATTGGTTTAAAATGCTGCAGGCAGATTTTCAGCAATACATGCCAAGATTCTCAGTGATTGTTTAAAAGACGCACCAGCTGTGGATCTAGAGTTTTACTTTAGGATTTTTTTATGGACATCATCCTTTTTTATTTAACTAGCCCGGCCATGGTAGGGACGGTCCTTAAGCATTTTGGGAGTTGACAAAGGACCATGCGGAACCTGTAGCCTAGATCCGCCACTACGCACAATATTTTACTTTTTAAATAGGAATCATCTATATGAGCGAGAGCTTGAGAACATGTCATGGCGAATTGATTACTCGGATATCTCATTTGAAGCAGAAGATGAAATTACTATATTTGGAACAACCTCATTTCCAAGAAGTCACGCAAGTATTGCCAAAGTAACGGAAATAAGTCAAATCATTAGATAGACTACAAATTAATACAAAAAATGCCACAAATAACATTATGTATTTCCCTCAATTAGGGTTTTTTCTCGTTTTAAACAGCGGTTATATTCTCTGACGTCACATGTAGTTTACCTTTTTTTTTTATTAGTAGGCCTATATCAATAAAAGCGCATGGAGGTTATGTAAAGACGGGGTCAATGAATATGAATTAGAACATTATTGTTCATGCACAAGTTAATGGAAACGACATAACGAAGTATCTAATAATTTATGTATGTTTTTATTGTTTATTGTGACAAATTAAAACAAATAAATGAATTGAAATCTGGATTTGATCATTGTTACCGACAATAATAATAGTACTTCTCTAGGTCATTAAGTCAAAATGTTTTTTTCTTAAGTCTCAGTTTTACTTACCAGTTTAGTGTTGTGACCTACTAGCACAACACTTGTACATTTCCAAGTTCCATTATACAAAATAGCATATACGAAAGCTGAGGTATTTTACATTTAACTGTATATTTAGTTACCTGTTCATTATTCTTGTAAGCAATTTTTTGGCCATTCAGTTTTTTTGCGATGTTTAGTTGGTAACACTCTATAATGAGGTTAGTGACATGTAAACATGAACTGAAAGTTCTATGAGTCACCTTACCTTACCTTACCAGATCGATCTTTATGTCAGTTACGCACCCAGACACGAACATCAAAATAAAACACATAGGCCTAACTACGTATTTGACATTGAAGGTCCGTAATACTATTTGCGTGATTCTAACCTAGGCCTATATCAATTCACTATACATCTCAACTTACCCTCAAGCCACAACTTTTAGCTGCTTACAACTATTTAATAATAGATGTTGCTGTCACAAACTGACCACTAGAGGGCGGTAGGTGGGATCTGCCATTAAGAGCTTTCCTTTTTGTGGGAAGGGGGCTTTAATCGGTTCTTGATTAATATTTTCAAAGCAGATTTATCATCCATTAACTCGTTCCTTATGGACTCAATGTTGACCTATGTGATAGTTGATCTCTATCTTTCACGTTTTCCAATTGCTACTTTCCAAAAAAGACAATACTGATTATTACTTTTTGGCTCGATGACAGTGTCCAGAAAATCTCAATATTTGTTAGTTGATGACCGAATTTAATTTAGGAATTTTCCTTAAAGCTATCTGTTATTTATGTTGTATGATATTTATAAGACGAAATAGGTGTGAAATTCCATTAATTGATTGCAGTATCGGTGCAGTCCCCCAAGCCATTATTTTCAAACCCCAATATCTGTGTTTTTTAACTTGATAGTTTATTATCAGTATTACTGTACTAAAATAAATTGGCATGATTCGTTAGTGTACTATTATACTAATTTCAGTTAAGCGACCGTGTTGGTGCTTCGGATGGCAGCACCTTTTCTTTAGTTGGTGAATTGAAGTATACTAAGGTTGGATGTTACCTTGGAACCCGTGTTGCCATCAAGCCAATCCGTAAAGGACCAACGATACAATTGAACCGAGAGCTTCTGAAGGAATTCAAACAGGTTAGTGTTCTTGAAGTAAGATAATGATGATGATGATGATGATGGTGATGATGAAGCAGACAATGTTTGACATTTTGTGAAGGTCGGTTGGTTGGTCAGGAATCGTAAGCCTAAGATTGTTTTGCAACCGAGTTTTCTTATTTCTTATATTCACACATTTTAGGAAGACTTTTTGCATTTTTTTATTTTTGGGATTATATCTTTATGAACATCATCATAACGTCATAACAGTTTATTATGAAAATTGTTTCCGTTATGTTATTAAAAAACAATTTGTAATCATAATTCATAAACTATTTATGACGTCATCACGTTGTAGATACTTTTGAATTGGAAATAAATTAAATATGTTAGGCCTTGTTTTCGAATTCGTTGTAATTGGTCATTAATAATCTTACCATTTTCGAGATAATACGTGTAGCAAACAAATGTGGAATTACTAAAAGTTACAAACAGAGCTGACCCTCATTTTCGAAATTGTGTCGTGTCTGTTGTGCTTTGATAGTACAATCATTTTTAAACCTTATATTAACCACTTGTATTGATTGTATTGATAAAATGTTTATAGGTGAGGGAATTAAACCACATGAATATAAACCAGCTTGTCGGAGCTTGTATTGAGTCGCCAAATATTTGCATTCTATCTAATTACTGCAGCCGAGGCAGCTTACAGGTACGATATCTATGTGGATCCCTAGAAGTACTCTCTTGATTAAGTAAAGAATTCTTAAGTAATACTGTAGCTCATCATTGGGCGTTATGAAGCTTACAATTAAAGATGTATTGTCACTCAAAAATGATCAAAAAATCATAACCATTAATTTTGAAATTAACTTGCTCATATTAAAGTAACATCAAAGCTATGAACTTGAGAATAGAAATTACTTTATTTAAAAATTGTTTAATAAGATTTTGAACCAAAAAATGACTAAATATTTAGAGGCTTCCAGCCTTTTTGTGGATTTTTGCTAATTTTAAGCATTATAATATTGCAAAGTAGGGGTAAATATTTTTAAAATTTCTAATTTTGGGTGGAATGATCATTATTTATATATTTCTTCAAAGGAAGCAAGTTATGTTAAAAATCAATTTTTTGTCATTTTTTAGGTGACAGTACATCTTTAAATAAAGCTACAGATATACCGTACTTTTTTGTCAATCCACTGTGTGATTGAGATACAGCGGCAGGGGCGGATCCAGCGAAGAACAGGGGCGCGATACCAAGGACAAGCGGAGGTGTAGGATTTTAACGGCAAACTGATGACATGGGCGTGGTCTGGGGTCCTCTAGAACCCGGAAAATATCTATAGATACTTTCTGTTGCATTTTTAGAGGCCCAAATCGGGTAAAATATATTTTTTTCGGCAGCAAACAATATTCTATCAAGTCAAAAGAGGAGAAGACGGGCACAGTGGATCCATTTGGATCCGTCTCTGTAGCGTTATCCACAGAGTTTCATAGTAAGAAAACAAGATAATGCAATTCAATTCAACAGATGACATTAATTATAACTATTCCACACAGTATACAGTAAACTTATCATTCACAATAATTTTAATGAATTACGTCCCGATTTAACGTGTAATGTGATTCAAACCACCACAACGTAAACTATTCCCACTAAGCCTGTTATGCCCCTTTTAAATATTTGATATTGAATGCTTAAGATTGATAAGACTCCATTAACTCCACTCAGACGAATTAATATAACGTCGTCGTAAATTGTATTTCATTTGAGATACCATTACGCCTCCTTATAGTAATGGTCATTTACTTTATAGACCTTTTCACTTTGTATTCGTATTGTCCACAATCATACTTATTATCTCTTGAATATTAATTACCTATATAGGATGTGTTAATAATTATATAACTATTAATTACTTTTAATTAATATATTATAGGATGTTCTAATAAACGACAACATTAAGTTGGATTATCTGTTTAAATGGTCATTTGCGTCTGACATTGCAAAGGTAAGAGTCCCGATTGTAAAAACAGAACTCACTTGTTGCAGTATTGCGACTTTTACTTTTATTTTTATTTTATTTTTATTTAACTTTATTTACAGACGGTGACCCTAAACAGCGGGCAGCTGACAATCAAGGGGCCCTCGACTACCATTTGTAAACAATTTCTTACGTACTTACAAGTAAAGTACCCTGATTAATCCAATGCTTTATTAAGAAAACAATAACTTAATGCACTGTTATTACCAACAAGCAACAAATCAACTACATTTCTGCTGAGTTTCAACATATAATATATGCAAAATTTATTTAGATAATTATTATGAATATATAAAACCTAGGGAAAATGCAAAGAATTTAAACTTTCCGAGAGAAATTGGGTAATTCATGGAGCCCGAGAGATGATAAAATGTCCATGGATTTCATGGTATTGCTGAAGATTTTGGAGCTCTTATAGTAAACACTATAGTGTTCTTTTTGAACGCTGAATACTCTTCATCAGACATTTCGTGGTCCACTAATGTCCGTCATTCAGTTGCATGGATCAAACCCTTTGAAAAAAGTAAAACCCCGTTACTAAGTAGGTTTACAATGTTTGTCTGCTGTTTTAATATAAGGCTTATTCTGAATAATTGCTGTATTTCCTTGTGTATAGTTATCCTTAGTAGTATTCCTTGATGTGTTAGTTTATAGGGTTATCCCTGTTAACAACCTATATCTACCTTGTCGCTACCATTATCTACCATGTTAACAGATTTATTTTTTCAAAGTGAAGAGTGAACACTGAGTTATACGCCAAAAAAAAAGATCGTGTCAATATTTCGACATTAATTAGGCCTATGTCGTCGTCAGGAATGAAATAATTATAGAAAATATATATATAAAACTCAAGCTTGTAACCAATTAAGATGTTATATAGTATGGTATGGAAATATTCACTAATTAATTTAAAATAAGAAACTATAATTAATACAATGAAGGTAATACTAGTGGGCTTCAATACTTCAATTTATTTTTAAACTGTATTATTGGTATATCCATCAATTAGCATTCAATAAGTATTTTATGTAACAACACACTACTAATATCAACACAATTGCTTGTCAGTATTTGTTGTAATGTGTTACAGTATTATACGTTCAATATTATAAAAAAACCAATAAACCAACAAATTTGAACTGGCTTTGCAGACAGTTTCAGTACTCATTCCACGAACAAATTCTTCTGCATGACAACTTTTGATACAAAACAATTGAAATTTTACAATTATTGTTATTAAAACTTTTGCCATATCGAGATTAGATTATAACGCAAGTATTATAGAGATGCCTGCGTCTGTATTTCCGAGAATGGAGAAACTAATTTATATATTTCTCTGGGGAAATAAAAAAGAAAAAAACAAAAAGAACAACTCTTATTAAAAAGGTAGATGGGGGCGGTATAAATATGCTAGATTTTAACTCGATAGTAAAATCTTTAAAACTAACATGGGTAAAGCGACTTCTGGTTCCTGATCCAGGGAAGTGGAAATGTATTCCAAAGTATTACTTGTACCCTTTTGAATATACTGTTAATATCAGCCAATTAAATATCATCACAAAAAGTTAGAAAATATGACAGAATTTTACAAAGGTATGTTAAATTCTGTTGTAATACTAAATACAATGATCAAATTAAATCCCACAAGAATATCAAAAATTAAAGATCAACAATTATGGGAAAATAAATTAATAACATCGAATGACAAATCATTACATTTTAAAGTATAGCTACATTCTGTGTACAAAACAATGAATTATATTATTGTAAATAACAGAATACTAGCTCCAGATGAAATTATTCCTAATCTAGGTGAAAAACACAATGGTTTTAATAGAGTATGCTTTACTTATAAACTCATTACCAAAAACATGGAAAGATACGATAGCAAATGATACAGAAGATAAGCAAGAAGGAAAGATACATAATTGGTCTTACATGAAAAACAGTAGTTCAGTTAACTATAGACAATTGAAATTTTGCAATTATTGTTATTAAAACTTTTGCCATATCGAGATTAGATTATAACGCATTGTTTATTTTCTGTATATATAAGTCGTGCATGCTATCAAACATTAAAAAAAAAGAAAATAGAGATAAAAAAACATTCAAAATAATATGGAATTTATTTAATTTAGAAGTTAAAAACCTAATTACAAATGAATATACATGTAACATGATTAAAGCACGAAGTAAATGGGGTAAAGTAAAGAATAGACTTCTTGATCTATGCCACGACTAATGAATAAGGGAATGTATGTGTGTAAATTTCTCAAAATAAATACCTAACTGCACATGTATAATTATACATAGTGTGAGTGGAAATGAGTGAGTGGAAATGAGAGTCAAGATGTTAAGATAGTGTGTTATTGTGTCTAGAGAACTAGTCTAAAATTTCAAATTTCACCGAGGAATTTCTTTATAATCTTTATAACTACATTTTGTCTTAACCTTCAATAATATTTTAAGCCTAATTTTAAAAGAAATTAATGAGTATCTACAACTTGGATGTATTTTGATTGAACTTAACCTGATAAGCTAGCCCTACATGAGTGTTACAGTTGGCATTAACTAAGCCAGGGTAAGTGCCCTCTCACAGGCTGCTGACACTATCAAGGAAGCACAAGGCTTAGCCTAGGCCCTAGTTAAATTTTAAAAAAGTCTAAGACTTGCTGGGTTAGCACTCTTCTTTAAATTGCTTTTATTTATCAGTGAACTATTGCTGTTATTTTAAGACTACATAGATTTCATACATTTACTGGCTTTTACAACTTGGATGCATCTGAATTGTACTTTGACTGGAAAGCTAGGCCTTGGCCTCATTGTGTCACAGTGGCATTTTACTAAGCCAGGCCCAAGTGGCCCTCACAGGTGGCTAACACTGTCAAGTAAAATAAACTGCCTAATTATTGTTGGCCGATCATCTTTTATCATCTGGATTTATTTATTGTTTTATTAGCGAGTTACTTTACTGCTTAGCTTGAGTCTACGTAGAATACATTCTGATTTTCCAACATGGCAAGTAATTTTCAAGAAACTTTTGATGTTCCAATCATACCAAGCATATTGACTCGTTCTAAGTCCTTCCTTACATCAGCTCCAGGTATTACGGATGCTTCGGACAACATGAGTAGTTTGGGCAGCGATGCAGGGGGCCCGACTGAAGGGAGGAGGAGAGTTAGGAAACACACAATGAAACCTAGTAGTAAACAGAAACCAGCCGGTAAGATGAAACCACATTCTTCTGACCAGATATCAAACTATCACACAGCTACTCCACAGTCATGTATGTCACAAACTGTGTGCAGATAAAGATAAATCTATGAAATGTAATAGATGTAGCAATGCTTTAGTTTGTGTAAACTGTGTAGGAATACCTGCTGAGTCATTTAAATTATTCATAACGAGGCCAGATTTCCATTGGTATTGTCTTGACTGTGAGAAAAATTCTCTTACTGCTATTCAATTAGACTGGCAAATTGAGGAAAGATGTGCAATGTACTTGGCTAACATAGACCAACGCTTGTTAAACATCGAACAATCTCTTGCCCTAAAAGCAGATAAAGCTGCTTT
>JAOTQE010063599.1:0-18163 GCA_025631205.1 Nesometra sesokonis
ATTCACGGCTCATATTTTTGGCCAAAATTCAAATTTTCGGTCGTTAAATTGACAAAAATAAATCTCACTATTTTTGGTTCTCCAAACTTGGGAGCTCTGTGAATATTTTTGATAAGTAGGGGATCGTGTCAAGATTATTCTGCTGCAGTAAGCAGTAATTAGGCCTAATTTACAATAGTTTAGTAGCTGAAAAAAAGAAAAATACAATGTCGAGATGCGTCAATGTAATCCCCAAGAAAACATAACGACACTGGTAGTAACTGTAATAAGGCTTAGGCCTAATATCAATAATTGCAGTAATTGCAGGTGAATAATTTTGAAATGGTCCATAAATTGATACGGATTAGCCAATGGTACATCCTTGTAAAGAGTTCGATGTGAGTTACATGTTAGTAAATAAGTGGATAATGTAATTATTTGTTTTTCCATAAAAGAAAAAAAAATATCCTCATTTCCTGTCTTTTGCACTTTTAATTTGATAAAGAAGATGCCTGAAGGAATGTTTCATTTACCAATTGTGATTCTTGTATGATAGAGTCATATTGACAAATGATCGAAATTTATATCAAATACATCGTATTGAATACGAGATTTGCAAAAAGAATGGTTGAATAGCGATGGTAATTAAGTTGTTACCGTAAATGAAATTGAATGAGTTCTCGCGTGAGGTATGAACAGGGAATCACACAAGCGTTAAACCACAGATCAAAGGCTTATAGTAATTATTAACGAATAAAAACGAATAAAAGCATTTAAACAGTTTATAGTGTAGTTTTTCGAATCCGAAATATTAAATGAAAGTTTGTGGTGTAGACTACATTGAGAAGAGGAAGCGCGGTTTTTAAATACCGAGATTTATATTTGTTTTACGTAATTGTTTAATCTAAAATTGATGACCTCATAAAGTGCAAGATACAGTTATAGACAGATCCTATATCCATTCTGTATGATCTGTTTTAAAGTATTGAACTTGATCTCCTACCAATATCGCACTGCTTATTGTTAAACAAATAATAAAGGTATTACCGTACAGTTGTAAAAATGTATAGTCAAGAAAAAATCCTCCATTATAATAGGCCTATGCCGTTACTCCAAACAATACGATAAATGGGTGCCATTATGTCAGCGTTCAATATTTCAGATTAATTAATTCAATCTTGATGTTGACATAGGCCTAATTATGACATTACGATTATGACAACGGTGCGGTAGTCAATAAAATATTGAATCTTGAAACGATGAGGCCTTATATTAGGCCTATTGCTTGGACTATCTTTCGGGTGTAGACTACTAAAATAGCAAAACGAAGAAAACGACTTAGCCAGTACATGTTTCATTCAGTAACGAATATGCTATAGGTCTATAATATGTTGTATGTTTAATGTTAAAGCATAGGCCTAGATACTGTACATACTAAAACCATAATAATTGTTTTGTAATTTTGGACAAATCCATGCCAAAGTACACTTGCTTGTGTTGCCTCTGTTCAGGGACCAAACTGATTTAATTCTAATTGATAGTTATCCCTCTGTTAAAGTTTATAGCACTATCATGGCCTTATAACTAGTAATAGGGGTAGAGAAACTCATTAAGAAGTTTATTAATTGCTTGAATAGGGGTAATCTCTTAAAGAATAAATAAGACCAAACCCGCCTATGGGTGGTAGATTTCAAATAAGGGTCAACTCCTTAAAATACACCAATTGACCTCAATTGGTACTCAAAAAGCTAAGGTATACGGTGAAGTTCAAAGTGAGAAAACATTCAAAACGACCCATATGCTAAATCCGATTGGATCAGAGCCTGCAGCGAGGACGAGCAAATATACTGTACATAGAATAAATCCAATCAAGTTGCAGGCAACATGAGGCTTTGTCTATTGAAATCATGACTAGAACAATAACACGGTACCATAGAGTCTTCTTGATACCCATATCATGACTGTGTTTTAACCTAACTATTGTGCTTTAGCCTATGACAGAGCGAATAGTTTTCCAGGGTAGCTCTGAAGTCTGGGTTTACCTGTCGTACCTGTGAGCCAGAAGCGCCATCATTATTGGTTAGAGGCTAATGTATTTCATTTCACATCCAACAGCGAGTTTTCCCGCCATTTACAGGATAAGATCTACGTCATGCAGGCGCGTGCGTATCCAAGGGGTGTTGAAACCAAAATATATATTTTTGCACAATTTTGAGACACCAAAAGTGCACCAGAGAGCATCTGCAGAGAAAAAGTTTCTCGGGCTCTAGGCGGGCCCTGGACCCACGCCTGTTGTTATCATTTTCCTGTTAAAACCTCATACCAGGGCTTGTCCAACATGGCATTGTGCCCCTCTTTCTAGCTCCACTGTATCCTCCCCTGTCATGTCAAGACTCGTTAAGGCTGTATATGGTGTGCGGCCAGGTTCGAACCCAGAGCCTCAGGAGTGGAAGGCAACCATGTTAACCATCAAGCTACAGCGCCACAATACAACGTTCGTTTTAAAACTGGTGCATTATCATTAATTTTCTGGGGTAGAATCCAGGGGTTGCAGACGATGCAATCAAATCCACTTAAATTACATCATCATATCCACAGAATATACAGTATTTGTTAATTTAATTGCAATTTTCGTGACCTGGAAGGCAATGTTTCAAAATTTTTCTCACCTCACCCCCCCCCCCCCAACTATTGCGATAACTTAAATCCGCACAAGTCTCTGAAGCTTGAAAATTGAACAATGAAGTACTTTCGATCAGAGTAGCCCTGCAGTCTCTAGTGGTTAAGTTGCTTGCCTTCAGATGCCGAGGTCCTGGGTTCGAACCTGGCTGAACAATAGATTCGTTCCCACGACCTGGCAACTCCACTCCAAACCTAATAATGAGACTTCGTTTAGAATGTACACCTCATCCTGTAAGTGGCGAAAAAAACTCGAGTTGGATGATGGCACGAAATAAAAAAAAGGCATCTCAATCTATAGGCATATGAACAAAATCGCTATGTGTCTATAGTATTTTACCGGTGCTATGGCAACCAGACCACGTTATTTGAAGTCCAACTTTGAACCAATCACACACTGTGGCCATGGACGATTACCTCCATGATATGACCAATCACATTCTTGTACCAGTTAACTGATAACAGGCGTGCCCACGGGATCATATGATATCCCGCTTATTTAGTCCCAGGTTTAAGCATAGAAAAAAGAAGTAACACGCAATGTGGTGTTCGGATTTATATTTTAATCGAATTTTCTTTATTACATATTTAATTGTTTTAATATTACGCAACATAATACAAAAATAAAACTTGATTACCATCCCCCTGAAGGAGTTTGTAAATTAAAATGGTTAAATTACAATTAGGCCTATTTAAATTTTCACACAGGCATAGGGACAATCTAATCGGTTTATACAGTATTGTACTGATTTTCCTGTAGGCCTATTTGCCTACCTGGAAAGTTTTAATTTAGCATCAAATAGGCCTACCATACAAATTTCAGTCACCATAGTTTCCTGTTTATCTGCACATTAACAGTGCTTTAAAGTGTCCGTTATCACGGGATGTGTCAATCCTTTAATTGAATTTGAATACTGTAATTGAATTGTTTATAGGCCTACTACCAGCATATTTTCTTTAATAATTAAGGGCACAGTAAGCCTGACTTTGTTTTTACATTTTCTTAATATTTTATTGTTACATTTCTCCAGCCGTAATGTTATTTTATGCAGCGGATGGGAAAGGTGTAAATTATATTATTGGTAAATAATTGTTCAACATCTGTATTTCATAATTATTGTACATTTTATTTCCATTGACGTCACTCGTGAGACGTGCAAGGTCAAGGTTCGGACAATTAGTATGGTCTTGACCTTGATCTTGGAACCTTCTATCTATTCGGCACATTAAATGAAGAATTCAAACGCCATCTGTAGTTAGTTTAACTTTCTAGTTGTTCACACGTTCGTTTATCTTCCCAGTAGAACTTAGACCTAAATGAAAGTGTTGCTCAAGGACCAGATTTTTTGAAATTTTTTGTCCGGCATTTTTTAAAAATTTTATTTATATATTTTTTTTTGCTTTTCATTACGGTACACTTTTTTCCAAACAAAAACGTTTTGACAGCAAACAGAATACATTGAAAACGCAACAGTTTCCATCTTCATTTTGATTTTGTAGCCACACGATATTTAACGCCCCCATATTAAGAGACATTACTTTTTTTAATACAAGAACACGCTTTATAAGAACAATGGGGCTGAAATTGTACATAAATTAAGAACTCAAATTAACAACAAAATAAAACAAACTGAGGATGGGAAAATAAAACGGGGGATTTTTTTTCTGATTTAGGTCTATTAAATAGGCCTTATCAAGAAATTACGCTCGTCACATACAGTTCCATTTCATTTCATTTTTATTTGATGTCGGTGTTTTTAGAACACCAAGAATTCCACGAAAGTCTGAAGTGTATTTCCAGTGAGGTTCGTCTGGTGGTGATTGGGCAGTACACGGGGATGCAATCCCCTACTCTTTTTCGGAGAGTGCACGACGTTCTATTTCACATGAGCCATGTTGTACACGGGACCAATGGCTTAATGTCTAATCCGAAAGACGGTGCGCTAATCAAGTATATCGACCCTCCATACCGAAACACAAGTAGAGTGGCGTGATGTTGAATCGAACCATGGACCAGCGAGTCACGAATTTTTAAATTATTATCAAGTCCATTAATATCGTCAAAAATACTCAGCCACATTTGGTGATGATTTCCTCTCGACATCAGGGAACTGTTCTCTGGTTCACATAGCATAGACCCCTTATTATACAGTAGATGCCTATCCGTCTAATGGTGGTATTTTTTATCTTTAACAGTTCGTAGAATAAGAACAAACTAAGTACATTTTGAGCAGTGAATTGGAAGGAAAACAAATAAGAACACAGAGCTTGGGCAAAATTTTACTGGTCTTTATCTTTAAAAACGGGTATTGTAGTTCAGTAAAATAACAATTAGAAAAAAAAACATTAAAACGGACCAAATTTTCACAATTTTAGGTCGGATCGTACTTGTGGCCGTTTTATGACGTTATCATATCCTTTCATATGGTACGGATGTACTGTACAGTATATTGTAGGCCTATGATGTAGGCCTAAGTTTAGGCCCGTTTTATGGAGATTCTGCAGATGGTGTGTGTTACTTAACATTGATAACATGACCGTAACCTGTGAGCTATGGGGCAACCGGACTCCGATAGTATTTTTTTTAGTAAACTTAATCTTGCCTTTTTTACTTTATTTTTACTTATTTATTTTTGTGGAGTAGGCCTAAATGGCATTAAAATGTTGACGACAACTAGGCCTATGGAATTTCAATTTCATAATGATTGGTACAAAGCTGTCCAAAATATACTGCTACAGGTTTATAGTATTATAACATTTTTAATCACATACCGAATGAATAGACAGTAAACGTTCACATTACGTGCTTTGTTGCATAGATAGTGTAAACCTTCAGAATTGTTTTGCAAAAATCACCTCAAAATATAATTTAAATGGTTTGTTACCAATTTATTCTGGCGTATGCATCAAGGCAACCCACAACCCAACGCCACTGAATTGAAAATTTTATAACATTGTCCGGGTAAATTTAGATGTCTGGATACGGCCATGGATAACATTGTTGATTGTTTTTGTTTTTTTTTATTGTGTTTATGGTGATGCTTATACAAAATAATGGTGTTAATAATTAATAATAGTGGTGGTCGGTGGTGGTGTCGATAACTTGGTGTTGTTGACGATTTGTGATGATAGCGATAAAGATGACTTTTTGTTTTTGATGAAATTATACATATTCCTACTATGATTAGGCCTGTGACGATATTTTCTCTTACCGTTATTAAATTAGGCGAAGGGTAAGGTAACAGAACTGAGGGCGTTCTTCTGCCAGAACAACATCAGATTGCTCGTATTACCAAATTTGTATCCCAAACCAACGGCTTGGTACCAAGTCGATGTGGCGCTTAAAATAGAAGTAAACTAATATATAACCTACGATATATCTATTTCTCAAGTAGTGTCGATTTCGCCAATGTTTTAGTCCAAATTTAAAGATTTAATTCAAGATGGATTAACGACTCCTGGATTAAGAAGGTGGGTCAGACATATGGGCTCCACGCCCTAAGCATTTTGGGTAATCTATATGCAAACCCTTCATAAACTAAGAATATAAAAGTAAATCTGAATAGCTATAGGGCGGTTTCATAATGCGATACTTCGACACAGCTGTTGGTTTAAGAGTTTTCGTTAGTGATTAAAATTATAGACATCTTGTAAGATTAAGTAATAGGCCGTTGATAGAGTATAATATTTGTTATGTTATATATTAGTTAATAATATGTTTAAGCAAACGGCTGATGCAATAAACCAATATTTATATAGCTTGCAAGAAATATCAATACCCGTCAACTGTATAGGCCTATGTATGCCGTACCGGTAGTGTTTGTTAATCAAAATGAGATTTTGACAGTTTTACTTGCAAAGAGCATAGAAAAATAGAGAAATCGATTAGAAATGTTTATTATGTTTTATTAATATTTACTATTACATTTTTAGTATAGATGGTTTTCATCAGGAAATTCAACACAGGTGCCTTGGTATAATTACGGGGAAAAACAAATAGGCCTAGCAGTTACCATGGTTGTGATCTTTCTATGAGATTTAGGGTACAAAGTTTAAGAAAGATGAATTAGTATTTGTATAGCTTGTAAGAAATATCAGTACTCGATCGTATGTATTTGTCGTACCATAGGCCTAGTGTTTGTTAAGCAAAATGTGATCTTGCAGAGAGCCTAGAGAACTGGAACCCCTTTGAAATGTTTTTTTTTATTGTTTTATTTGTTATCTCGTTTTTTAATTTAGTATTATTTTCCCATCAAAAGAAATTGAACAGATAATTGCCTTATAGGTCCATACAAGGGGAATACGAAAACAAGCTATTCTCTTGTACAAGAAATCTCCGGTACGTGTTTTCCTGACAAACTGTTTAAGTTGCTAATGCATAGGCCTAGTACTAAATGTTAACTATGTTATCATGATAATGAAAGTATGAAATTTAGGCCTACGGTACCGTACACTTTGAAGAAATTTAAATTGCCCTTTATATAGGCCTACGTACTGTAAATCCGTACCCACTGTCTTGGTTTTTTAAATGGTAAATATTGGTGGAATTCACTTGTTCTTCAGTCTAGTTGAACTTGTTTGTATATTTGCATTCGAACTTGATTTCTAATATTTACTCTGCAGTTTTAACACTTGTAAGTGTGACTGCACTATGGTTCGAAAACGTGCAAAGTCTGTATGAAACTGATCTTGAACTACGCTATGTTTACTCGATGCCTTGTGTAAAAGTACAACTCTGCTTTGTATACAAGATGCCTAGAGTACTAGCGTTTCTATTGAGATTCCGATGTGTACCGAGCCTTTAAGAATGATGTATCCAGATACCACAAGAGTCACTTCAGTAACAGTTTCAATAGATTCAGATTCTAAAGTCAACGTATGTACATAAACCACAGAGAAAAGAAATCCCTGTGCATAAACCAATTGAATTCTTTGGCTTAAGGGTATCGCTATCTGCTTGGTAAATCAATCATATTGTTAAGCATTATATATTTATTCTTCGCTTGAGTGTCGTTATAGCAAGAAAAAAATATGTACTGTGTTGTTTGTATTGTTTCAATCAAACAATCCGTTAAAATCGTTTTCAAATATTAGGGCCTAGGCCTATATAATTATTTCGACAAGATGTTACAAGTGTGTAAGTAGAAAGTAAAGTTAAAATACGTAGACCTAACTGAGAGCTTTCTCAAAATTTTAGCAATACAAGAATAAAAAATGTCGAATAGTTTTATTGCACATTCTATTCCACCATTAGCAACTGATATCGAATTAATAAAAATACGTCAATAACACTAACGTTGGGGCCTAAATAGGTAGGCCTAGGTCTATAGTTTAAAACGAAACTCAATATTCAAATAAATCTAAATAGTAGACCTAGACCGAGAGAATGTTACGCAAGTTTACCTTGATTTTTTTTCTTTTTTCAAACATAAATACGTTAATTGATTTAGACCTATAGAATTTACAACGTTAAGCAGCAAATTTCAATGTTTATCCAAACTTGGCATGATTTCCTTATGTCAGTGATGAGTTACCAAATTTTAAATAGTTTAAAATAATTGTCTCTAGTTAATATACAGTAGGCCGTGGCGGATTCAGGACGTTTCTGGGCCGCATTGGCAACCCCCAAAACCGCTTGATCGCCGCCGGGGAAGCGAGATACAATTAGCGGAAAATTACGTTAAAAAATCGGTCTGCAGGATAGAGGAATACCGTAACTTTAGTCGGAGGACACTGGATCTGCCCCTTTCCTAGGCCTACTTCTACTGCACTACTAAATATAGCATATTCAATGATGAAAATGAGGGAAATCACCTGTTGTTTTATTTCACGCATTTTTCTTCTTTGACATCTCTATTGGTTGCTGGGAAAACGAAGATTACTGTATACCGAATTGCAATTTTGTTACCAGAGCATTAGGCCTATGTTTAAATAAACTAAAATAACAGTGTGTAGGCCTAACTCGAAATACGGAGGGTGAGGTCATGATTTCTCAACGCAGGGCCGGATTTAGAGGAGGAAGGACCGGCTCCCCCCCCTCTTTTTCGGAGGGTAGAATATATCAATATTATTATATTAGCACAGTCCTGCATAAAATGAAAATATTAAACAATCATAAGACAAAGAATTAGTATTTTTTATTATTATTAACATTGTCTATAAAACAAAAATATTTAGAGAGATTTGATCTTTTAACGCGCCTCTGAGGGCATTTCCGGACATCTAAAGACCTATTTCCCGGGGGACTCCTCTAAAACACTGACTCTCTACCGACCCCACCCCCCCCCCATTTAAAAAAAATCTACATCCTCCCCGCAACGTTTACGCTTTTATTAAGTCATCATAAGAAATGAGATACTTCTATGACAGAAGAAATGAGATACTCTGTCATCATTCCTAATATAAGTCGAAACGTCGAGAAACGATTGCCTTGCTTTCCTTATGGAGTCACTACTATGCAATCTCGTGTTTTTACAATTTAGTGTTGTAAAAACCTTATTTTAAATGATCAGTCACCCTCTCCCACCCCATAATTTCATTAACTAATTGTTATACTTCCACATTGCCTCTTAAATGTATCCATACAATTGCCTTAAATCCACTATTAATCCACTGAACATCCTATCTAATCCCGGCTATTCATTATTTACCACTGTCGTTATATCCAAACCTATCATTACTAGGCCTAATTCTTTAGTTGAGTCATGGTTGAATCGAATGCTAATTAACTGTTTAGCTAATCTTTTATCCATGTTTAGTGACATAGCAATACTAATTACCCAATTATCATTCACGTACCAAGTTAAAGTTTTTAAAGTCATTTTAACTCGTATATCATCTCAAATGAACTGTACTATTTTTCTCGTGATTCACTGAACGAATGTGCTGTTTACCTAACGGTATTTTATTTGTAGTTAGCTCTTTATATTATTAATACAGTACCATAGTAAATTGTAAGAAAGTATAATGCATAGACCTACTCCAAGCATGGAGCTATCTCCAAGCAAGAGAGAAAGACCGGTACAGGCCATGTGACAGGATTCAATATTTTGACATAAATTATGTCATCATCGTGATAATGACATAATTGGGCCTAAAAATCAAATTTTTAATTCGTTTTGCTTTCTTGTTCTCACTTTTTAAGAACTGTTTTTATGTGTCTATAAAAAGTACTGAAATTATCTGGTCTTTTATTTCTTGTTTTCTTTTGTTTTTTTTTTTTTCATTTGTTATTGCGGGCAGGCTTTATTTTTTACATTTTGTGTGCTTTTCAAAATCCAAAATCGGGATTTAAGCCACTACCATTCCCTTACACTTATATAGATATTTTTACATATTATTATACTTTTTATGTCATTCTGTGTTTTATCGTGATGTGTTGCACATTTGCATTTACACAAATGTGATGGGAAATTTAGCCGATTTAAAATCTCCTGAATTTTCACTTCTTAAATTTGGGACCTCAGCAAGACTATATCTTAATCGTGCAGATAGAACCATTATGTCTATACCTATATCCTCATATTTCTACAGTGGCGGATTTGCGGGAGTAATCCACCTCACTTCAGAAAATACGGTACTATGCACCTCCTGGTCAGAGTATGAATTCCAATACCCAACATTAAGAAATGTCTGTTCCCGCCACTGTTCTATAGCGTCGGTTGGTTAGTCTGTCCTTTGCTTTAGTATTTATTTCGTCAAGTTAGGCCTATTGGTTTTAAATTTATCAGGTATCGTATTGTTTGCTACTTGGTTAATTTATCAGTCTGTCGGTCCATTAACGGTCGTTCAATGCGTTATTTCATTTTATGGTACACTTGCTGAAAATTGAGGATCAAATTATAGGCCTAAAATACTCTTATTAACGTTAAAACCCCTTTTATTACTATTAGAACAACCGTTATCCCTTTCAATCCTTCTTCCCAGCATCTCGTACTGGTACCTTTCGTTCATTCAGTCAAAATCTTCTTTCTGTCTCCAACCGACTTTGAAACCATTGGAAATAGATCTTTCTTTTTTGCTGCGACTACTCTTTGCAATTCTTTGCCATCTTCACTTTTGTTATTGAATTTACGCTATATAAATTATAAATTATTTTATTTATTTAGTTTCAAGCCGGTGTGTCGACGATGACCATTATTTTCTGTTGGCACTTTTTATAATAACGTGTATGTATTATCTAGGTATATTTATTCAAATAACATCACGAAACATTACAAAAACAGTTCATTGCAGCACAAGCTGAATTGAGAAACCTAATATCGGTCTACAATATAAAATTCCTATGTACAAAATGATTACATAATTACAAAAACATTAAAGATGATATAAATTTAATAAAAAAAATCTGCGGCCCACTTTGTTTCAGATGTCCGGTGTTCTAAACACAAAAGCTTGTGCCAGAGCGTCGGCTGGTGTCTCACTACTGACTATTCAAGATTCTGATCATATATGGGAGTGGACTTTTTAGAAATCGTGTTTTAGTACGTTTATAGTCTTTATGTTTTTTTAGAGCGTAGTGACACATTTGTTTTTAAACAAAAATAGGCTTGTATAAGTAGATAAAAAAACAGAATGACCTTAAATTTATTTAATGGTGGTACATTATAGGCCTACAGAAGGTATGCTGCTTTATATCGATTGCTATAACAATGGTCATTTCTTCTTATATTTAATGAAAGGCGAATTGTTTAACGATTTGTGATAACTTTATAATGTTAGCCTATTTAAAGACGCTTCTGAAATGATCTTTATAAGTTACACGATCCAATTCTATAGCCTACATTTTATGAAAAGTGCGTTATGTTATAAATTCCTCATAGTGTGTCGAATGTGTATAAAGTTTTGATTTTAGTTTTGGTACTACTTTGATCAAGGAGAATTAAAAACTCCACATAGGCCCATCGTAGTAACAACCCCGTACTTTGAAAATGTAAAAAGAAACTCCTTTCAAATCCACTTTTTTAGAACCTGGTAACCTGCTACTACCTGGCAGTCAATTCGTAGAGTCAGACTTCTGTTTAAGCAGATATATCCGTAACCAAAATAAGATTAGGATATATGATAGCGATATTTGATACATTAAGTTATATAAGAAATGTGGGAAGAGTGCTAAGGTACCGGTATTATTTTCTACTATCCTGGGTAACCACTCCCATAAATCCGTATCTGTTTTCGTTTTACAGCCAAAAGGAAAATCTCAAAACGACGTAAACAATTTTTCAAAATAACAATCATAACTTCAAGCTTAAATTCACTAATTAAAAACTTCCCAAACAGTAGTATTTTCGAATATTTTTTTGGGGTTTTAAACGGAGCCTCCGGCTACGATTACAACAGTCTAGTTGGGCTCAACCTGTTGATCTACTAGCGCCATACAGGTGATCCACAATAGGTGTGCATAGGAATTGGTAAAAAATAACTTTGACCCCTGCGTACTATTGCGGCTCGGCTCAAGGTCATTTAGATTTCCGCCATAGAGCCCGCAGCGCATGCTTATTCTTCTTATAAGGGCTCTGTGAGAGGGCTCTATATACTGAGTCTGATATATTTAAACAGGAAGCTCGCTTTGTCATAGGCTACACACATTCATTCTGTTTTTTGTTTTCTTTAGACTTATAGTAGTTTCTACTTGGCATTTGAATTTCCCTTTAGCGTAACCTTGGACCAAAAAGAAAAGCAAAGTTATCAAAAATAAATAAGTCTAAAAAAGTACAGCACCTAACACGCAATCCGACGATGTTGATGAAATTTTACATCATACTGTTGCACGCAATACTTTAATGAAAACTAATTCTTTTGAAAGGTTTTTGTTTTCTCTCTTCCTAAATTTTACACTTGGGTAGGTCTTAATTGGTAATATTATTACCGATGTACATTTATATAAATTCGTATTTATGCATAGTTTTTAATAAATTGAGGAAAACAACAGACTAGTTTCATTCAAACGAATGAAATCGGCTTTCAAAGTAAATTGATAAGAAGATGAGGTAATCGATTTACCATGGTGGAATATAATATTATATACATATATTATTTGATTGTGCAGCGATTCATATGACTAAGCAGCCAACCGTCATCCATGTAAGTTTTGTATTCAAGATCTCCGCCCATTGACAATTTATTGAATTGTGTAATATATAAATTATTAATAATAAAATATCTGTCTATAATTGGGTCTAGTCTATTTCGATAAAAAAAATTGTTATCCGCCGTAATCCCTCGCCCCTTCCCCCGCCTACACCTGCATGACCACCAACCACCCCCACCTCCACCACCATCATAATCCTCCTCATCATCATCAGCAGTAGCAGCAGCACCAGCAGTATCAGCAGCAGCATCGTCGCTATTATCATCATTGTTTTATGATGGCACTGTTATTTTCACTATAATATGGATTTACTTATTAATGCGAATAATAATAAATTTGATAATTATTATAAATGATAATTATCAATAGGCATATCATCAAAAAAGAACGGTGTACACGTGGTATGTTTTTGTATGCGTTGTAGACATAAAAAATTGGGATATTAATATTATTATTAGACGTATGAATCACTTGTTTAATGTTTAATTAATTGCCTTTAATTATAAATGAGAGATGCAGATTGTTTAAAAAAACTCGTTTTATTAAGCAAAAAATTTCAATCGAAAACGGTACCGTATCTGACCTTTTGGTGACCGTACACGTTTAACCAAATCGCTTGAAAAGACACAGAGGGCGTTTGAAAACAGATCAATCGGTTTAACAGTGAAATTTCACTGTTCTCTGGCTTAACTTAATTATTAATCGAATGGGCTTTGCTGTTGCTTAAACATCCCAGGTTTGGTGAAGCAGAATTTACCGTGTTAAATGCACCAAAACAATTCTTTGTAAGGCCTAAAATTTGCCGTATGCTACATTAATTAATAATATTTCGTATCATCAGATAAATATTAAAGATGGTAGGTTTCAATTGCGACAAAAAATAAATATTCCTTTCTTTACTGGTATCTTTGGTATTCTTCAGAGGCTAATCAATTTATAATGTTTATTGTGTATACACATCAGTGTTTATAATTTATACGGAAGGATTATTAATGTTTGACAGAATATTGAGAAAGATGGTGTTTTCTTTAAGTATAAAGCGTTTTTCTGTCCCTAATTGCAACTCCAACTTAGGAACTCGACGTATTCAAATATTCTTGTAAACCCTTAACATTGATCATGTTGTGGTCTGTGCATTCTCTGAAGTAGCGCAAGTACAGCTAGGTACTTGCTGCATGACATGACGTGACCCTTAGGGGAGTAGAAAGTCATAAGAATGTGTAACATCTGGTCCACAGCGCCATGAGCATCTTCTAGATGGATACTGGCGCGTATATAAATGTACACCATTATTATCTTAACATGCTAATTAATTATAGGCCTAATATAATCATAATAAAAACTCCGTACAATTGTTTAATTCCTGAGACTAGAATTTTGTATTTCTTATACAACAAATTTCACCATATCTTCTATATCTGTAAGAAAGATACACATGTAATCGCATTTTTTTAAAGATGTCTATATAGGCCTAGTTTTAAGTGAATACTACCTACGACTCTTGTATATTTACAGTCAACCATCCATTTTACACTTTCTTCGGATTGAAAGGTGTGTGAAAGTATGAGGAGGTTCATGAAAACTGATAAACAAGGCTTGTAAAACACTAATTTTGTTTTCTTTGTTGTTAAAACATGCTGTTAATGAAGTAGGAGGAGGAAATACGTAAACAAGAATTGTTAACGATACATTATCGGATGATTACACAGGCCTAATTAGCTATTATTTACTGAATAGTGTTTGTAAGAACTCTAAAAAAAACGGACCCTGTAGAAAATTCTGAATTACACTAAATAAGAAAGTTGACTGTAAAGTTCACCTTACTTCGGAGACCAACAATTTACAATAATTCTTAAGTGTTCTATCAATAAGCATATAGTCCGAAAATTTGCTCCTCGATCATCCCACCAATATGTTTTTTATGTAAAGTATATAACAACGTTTTCTTGAAAAAAAATAAAATTAAGAGGGTGAAAGAAAAGGTTGGATCCAGCGCTAACAAGATTAGAAACATAACAAGATTTAAGCTTTAAACACCAACTTCACTATACGATATTTTCAGTTCAAGTTGAACTAATGTCTTTTCGGGACTATACTTCAATAATTTGTACAATTGAAGAATGCGACAACGACCAGATACGATGAAAAATGTTAAGTCATGTTCTCTGGAATATGACGATAAATAAATAATTCACTTACTCAGAGACAGAAATTTGAGTGTTTCTTTTTTTGTCTCTGAGTAAGTGAATAATTTATTTATCAACGACTAGATAATTTTGAGAGATGATAGACACAGACTTTCATCAGGTTGTCATATGATTTTATATCGGATTGTATAGTTAAAATTGTCCCGTAGGTCAAATATTGGTAGACAATGGTGTGATTGTCTCCGAACTAGGGACAATTTCACAGTATATTTTGTTACGCCAACATTTAAAAGCTTCTAAAATACAGAAAAAACTATGGAAATAACAATAGTTTAGCCCACGGGTACTAATAAAATACCGATATTTTAGACAAGAAAAACAACTATTATTTATGACTGTCGACAGAATCTCATGTTATCATCAAAATCGCAGACTACTTAACAAATTTCCTTTTTTATTCAGTTGGAGCCAGATTATGTTTTGTTTCAATACAGTTTGTTTTCCATTAACACTCTGACAGTATTGATTACTTAACAAAATACATGTACCTATTGTGAAATAAACCAACAACTTTCGTAAGCATGACAAATAGAGAATTGTTATTGGTTTTAACTGTAGAACTTCAACAAATGCTTATATCCGTTGCTGGTGAAGTTTTGTCTGTTTTCCAATAGAAACTGGGTTTGGCGCCGCTTCTGTTTTCTTACGCCCGTGGCAGTACACGAGTGTACAAATGAGTATCCTAAGTTGTTGCAATACCGATGTATAAACTGGAAATTCTATCTTGTCGTTTATTCACAACCCATTCATAATATGATTCCAGGTTTTGTTACTGAACCAATAATACTAACTAATATTGTGAAAAGGTGTCGAATTGCTTCTTAAATACACTTCGTAATTAATTACCTGTTACTAAGTAATCCAAAATAGTGTTAAATTAATCAATATGATTAGGCAAATTCATTTTGGTAATGTATACAGTAATTTTTCAAGCAAGTAATGTGGATATAACCGGTTGAGTAAAGCAGGAACATCTTCTAATTGGTTGCACTTCATTACCGATATGTTGTTTTATGGTTTTTGATATAGTTATCCTACATGCTCAAATGCCTTATATACTGGTGAAGCATATAAAGAAGATCCCGCTTGTTAATTTCACGCAATATTTTGATTTGATTTTTATAAAGCGTAATGATCGAGAATTTCCGATAGAATAATTATCGCCTTTCCAACTTACGAATCGTGAGCTACCGGTATGCAAGCGGAAAATAAACCAGGAGGAGTTGAGACTATCACAGGTTTTAATGCGACTTATAATAAAGTCATTCCGCCAAGTTATCATAATTATTGAAACCGGTAAAAATATAGGCCTACTCATTATGTGTTGTTAAAATGGACGTAAATTGGAAAGGGGATCTCATAGAAAATTAAAGAGGAATCACTTAGGAATAATTGTAGGCCCTATTTGAATCTAGATAAATCAATGTTTTGATGATGTGGCTACTCGGTTTGACCATGGAGGTACAAAAATCAAAGATTTGACTGCAAGCAATATGAGTTACCCCTTAAAAACCTCGTGATAGTTTCATGTTAGTCTTCTATCGTGTTTTTATTATGTGTCCTGATCCGATTGTAGAGGAGGCTAGTGGCCAGCCTCATTTGAAGTGCTACTCAAAATGTGTTTAGAAGTTGGTAACAGTAAACTATGTTTAGGCCTACTAATTTGTTAAAAGAATAACCGTGAAAGTGTTCCATCGGTTGCTAATACCATTTGTATTAGGCCTATTGTGTATACCATCACATCATCATCAGCAGCAGCAGTAGCAGCAGCATCATCAGCATCATCACCACCACCAGCATCATCATGGTCATCATCATCATCATCATCATCATGATCTTGATCATCATCATCATCATCATCATCATGATCATCATCATCATGATCATCATCATCATCATCCGTCTTGGTTATTATGCCCTGTGAAAAATCGTTCCGATCCAATGTTGTTTTACTTTAATAGTTTAGACCATATTAATTACCAAATTCGTTATGGACATATTCGTATCCCGTATTGGAGTGCACTTCAAACAATCACGTGCAGAGGGCAAGTCCTGTTTATAAAACGGTACGGTACATGGTATTTCAGTGTATTGTATAGTTCAACTAAAACAAGATAAAAACGTTTTTCGCCAGCCTCGTAACATTTCAAACAGGGCAGCACCAATTCTAGTAATGGGACTAACTAGAAATATTAATTGTTAAAATGTTGATCACAAAACGAAAGTTTTGTAAGTTTGAGAAAGCCTGCGAAAAGATAGTTGAAATTAGTATGGATTGTGACTCTGCTTTTGGCAGTTTGATTTTTGAGGAATAGGCCTAGGCATATGCGGTGTACGGTACTGTGGTATAAAATAATTCCAAGTTACATAAAAAAGCTATGTAAAAACTAAAGTGTGTAGCTTTATGATTGTGAGTTGTTGAAAAATGGTTTTGATTATTGTTATCATATCACTCAAGAGCGCCATCATCAAGGTCGGTTGAGATCCGTGTTAATCATTGGCAACCTTTGGAACATCTTCAAAGAGATTTTGCGAAGGTCACCAATATTGTCTGAATTGATTTCGCGCTTGAACTGAGCGTGGCATCCTAGGTCTACCTGTTAAGACAAAGGCCAAATTTTCAAGGTCGAGATCGAGGAACCACACTAACTTATTCGACCTAATCAGCCAGAAACTTTCGTGCATACCACTGATTTTTTATTTTCCGGGATCTAAAATAAAAATAGCAACTCAACGTTGTTGAATTATTGTTTTTAGTTACACTAAAATTAATTACCATAAAGTAACACGCGATTTTCATTATTTATTACTTGATAATGATTCTGTTTCCAATAAATTTAGGCCTTATGTGGTTCTTGATCATTTTAAATGTAATTAGTGAGTTGTCACACAATAGATGGCGCTGTTCTTGCCGACTTATGTTGCGGCGAATAATGAATTAAGCCCATGGAGGTAGTATTAAAATTTTAATTCCATGGTAAGCCTTACGGAAAATCACTTTGTGTTTTGTTAAAGTTGATAAAGTATAAAATATATGTTTCTTTTAATCAAATCTTAATAACTTAGCCTAATCTTCTGTTTTTAAAAATGTTTTTCGTCTAGTCTTTTAGAGGCTGTAGGCCTCCATTATATTCAAATTGTTATTATTATTATTTGAAGCAAAATGCTGTTTTAGGCGAGGACTGCTGTAATTGTTTAACAATTACAG
>JAOTQE010063610.1:0-18159 GCA_025631205.1 Nesometra sesokonis
TCTCTTGTTGTACTTCTTGGCAAAATATGTATACGACACACTGTACTGTTTTTTTGCTAAATAAACTGAACTTGAACTTGAACTTGAAATGCCTGAGAAAAATTATTCATGCGTGAGACGTCAAAAATAGGCTCCAATGCTTGAGACTCATGCATAATGCGTGAGAGTTGGCAGGTATACCTTCCTGTGCGTAAACCTCTCGTAAGCGGACACCTCCCATGTGGACACTAATTTAAGGACTTGTTTGCTCTTCCTATATAGTTGGGGAATTTTATACCTCTCGTAAGCGGACATCTCCTGTAAGACTTTGTCTTAAAATTTTGATTTTTTTATTTTTTTGTATGTTAATTACCTCCCATAAGCAGACATCTCGGAAAATTTAGTGATTTTTTTTGTACATCGAATACAAATTTATGTACAAAACCATCCTTATACTGTAATGGCTGAGAATCATATTACTGAACCGATCTTAAAAATGAAAAACAATATTTCATAAAATATTAATACGGTTTCTAGAAATTTGAGAGGACATTTGTGTTGAGAGTGCCGTGAAATGTGAGACATAAGGACGTATATTTTTACAATTTTGGCCCTCTATTGGCCGCAGTTCTCGTAAACATTCATCTCCGGACATTTTTTCTGGACCCGAGGGTGTCCGCTTATGGTTGTTCAACTGTAGTATGTATCACATGATGTCACAACAGTTTGTGAGCTTTGGAAGTGATCATAGTAAGGAAGTTACTTAATTTTTTTCCAAAAACAAACTTAAGATCAAAAATTTCAGTTAAGGTAGTAGGCATTGGTTTTTGTTAAACAAAAATAATCATAATTCTACTGGCAATAATTTTGGAAATATCTGGTGGAAAAAGGAAAAAAGACGGAATGTTAGGCCAAGTAAAAAAACCTACATTGTTAAGTGTCAACCTCTCATTAAATTTCAGAGAAAGGGTGGTTTTTATTTGTTATTTTTCATTTTTTACTTAATTGCAGTATACTTTTATGTAATAATCGGCAGAATGTTAGTTACGTTTTACGTAAGTCCAGCGCATGCGCATTCGATTTGTTTACAAAAGGGGTGGAGCTTATCACAGTGTTAAGGATAACGTTAACGTTCGGCGGCGAAATCTATCTATTATATTGTTTTGCCTTTTGTTTTAGTTAGACTATCTGCTGCCCTCTAGAGATTAAGTACAGTAGCCTGACCATGGAGGTATATCCTCCATGGCCTGACTGACTGGCCAAGTGCCAATTAAAAACAGGTCATTGAACTTTAACCCTATGAGTGCTGATTGAACATATTGGAAACTGGACAATGACCCTTTACCTGTATGTGCTGATTGGCCATAAGTTAAGATAGTAAAATAGGACATTGAACTTTAACCTATTGGCCATATTGATGTAATTGAAATTAGGACTTTGGCTTTTTTCTTAACCTTAATTGATGAATTATCTTAGTGACACAATTCAAAATAGGATATTGACTCATAACTCTACTGTACCATATTGAGTGGTCATAATTATGATATCATTGTAGAAAAATTAATCAATTGTTCATCTCATTTTATGGGAATTCCCCTTATTTACCTGAAGACTTTGGTACCATTCTGTTCTCTGAACAGTTTCTGGTTTCATCTCAATTGTGTTATTTGATTAAAAATCAAAAGTCCCTGATGATGAAATTGCTTTTAGTAAATGCGTCGGATGCATTATGATTATTCATCGAGGCAAATGATTAGGGCGTGTGTCAGCGAGAGTTTGTTTAATTTCACAATTTGAACAATCTCTGCTTAACAGGTTGCCTGACACTGTTTTATTGTTTGATCACGTGCAACAAATAACATAGTTTATGATAACATTCTATGAATATTAACGTCTGAAGGCTAATATAAATATTGTCTCTCCCTACCCCCACCCCTTCCTCTCCTCTACCACACCAAACAATAGGATCACTTAATTTACATAATTCCTTGTAATCAACAGAAACACAAAATTTTAATGGTGGGCCTAGTGTAGGCCTAGTTGTGCATTTGCCATTTGCAGGCATGGTGACAGTGTCTGTCATTCTTCCACGTACGCACATCCTTCTCGAATAAAAAATCATCGCGTGGCAAAATCAGAAAATTTTTAACAGAAACCGCGACCAAATTGATGATGTACTGTTATCTATGCTCACTCTAACCAGTCGCCAATGGGTACTGGCATTTGGCTAAAATATGACCTACTTCACCAAATTAGCTAAATGAAAATTCACAAAAAACGGTATTTTTGCATCAATTTTTATCAGTTTTAAAACATTTGACTAAAGGATTCATAATTTGGCTAAAAAAATTGGCAATCTTTAGCCATTTTGGCTAAGAAAAATAATTACCCTAGCGTGAGCATAGGCTATTCTGATCATAGTGTTAAGGAACAACATTATACAGATCCCAAGTTGTAAAACCAGAAATCCTATAGATTTTATTGTACAGCATTCATAACTGTTTGGGATACTATGGGCATCTAAAAGTGAAATTATGTGAACAACGTACCTGCCAATCCTACCGCTTTTGCATGTAAATCCTGCTTTTTGAAATTTTATAAAAACTAAAATTGTACATATTTGAAACTAAAGAATTTATCCAAAAACTTATACGTATTGGAATGGCGCTCAAAGTACCCGATTTCTGCCTAATTCATTCCAATAGGAGCAATCGGGACGAGATGGCATTTTTTTTTTTTTAGTTTTTGGTTTGCTCATTAAGTTAATATCAGGCAAGATGAGGGCGCGGGTGCATTGGTATTCAACCAGCCGCTTTCAAGAATCCAAATGTTGGCAGACCGTACGGAACAACAATGCTTTGATTATAACAAATGAAAAGTTTTTTACTAATTATATTTGATACAATTATTGACAAAAAAACCTTCAAAATACCATTTAGTAAATAAATGAAAAATACTGCATAGTTTTTTGTTTATATTGCTAATTAAAATCCTGGAGACAATCATGAAAAATTCAAATTCATGGAAAATGATATATGATATATGTCTTTTTAGCCTGGGAAATTACACAAAATTCCTGGAAATTCCAAGCTAATCCTGGATTTAATTGGAAGCCCTGAAACTATGAATTCCTTTTTAGATTTTAAAGGTTAATTGTATACATATTACCAAGGCTACTTTTTCATCTTTAACATTTTTTAAAAGCCTGATAATTTAATTAAGGGTTTGGCAAAACAGTAGAACACAGCATCCAAAAGTGAATAAATTTTCCTACACGGGTACCTTTTACTGGTACAGCAAAAAAAATGGCACAGCGGAAGTATACCATTCAAATTATTAAAAAGAAATTTGAAATGTAATTGCAGTGACGTTTACTTACATCATGAACATCGAACTGAAAGAAGAACTACAGTATAGTTACCACTACCAATCATTCAAAGCAAGAACTATAGCAGTACTAATTGCAATATCTCAACTTCCAGTGTATTTTGACATACACTTTTTTTTTATAAGAACCAGAAAATTTTGCTCAGGCTCAATGTTCTTATTTTTTACAAAATTTGAGGCTCAAATTATTCTTATTTTGTTCTTATTTTACGATTGTACAAACAGGATTTGCAATTGAAAGATAATAATATATACAATAGTTCATTAATTATATACATGGTACAAGTCATTTTTTTAAAGTTTATTCTTCCTGTGGCTTGGTTCTGCCACATACAGGTGTACAGGTATAGTACAGTATGTGATTGATATTATGTTTGTTTTTTTTTAAATAAAAAAAATCTCAGCCTCAATTTGTTCTTATTTTGTTCTTAATTTTTGAGTGATTTCAGCCTCGGTGTTCTTATTAAGTGTGTTATAAAAAAAAAAGTGTACCTTGTTTTAACCACTTTCACACAGAAAATACTGTAATCGTACCATAACCATGCCAAAATTATATCCAGTCTAAAGCCTGTTTACACTAGGCGAGCATTTTCGCACAACGCGAAACTTTTCGCCTCGAAAAAATTCGCGAGATCGCATCATTGATTTACACTAAATTGAGATATATCACGAGATCTTTCCCGCTGTTGACCACACATGGACATTTGACAACAAATTTTAACGGCGCATGCGTGTGCTCGAAAAGTTTCGCATCGCGGGAAGAAATTCGCCTAGTGTAAAATAGGTTTAAACCTTTTCATGCAGGTCAAATTCCGGAAAAATGTGACTGTTTTCTCTAAAAGAGGTGCTTTAACGAATTCTGGTAGTGTGCTGGCATTGAAAGGAAAATAACCTTTCATCACATTAAAGCAGACATTCGCGAATTACTGCAATATTCCAGTTTTATAGTTTAGTGTGAATGGGGTTATAGATTACCATACCAACATTCTTGGTGAAATTTATCTTGATTAAAATATTTACTGTAGGAGATATTTTTAAAGGGCAGTTTTAGAAAAATATTCCAGACGTTCCATTCTCTGAGGTCTAAAATCTGGAAGATTTTTAAAAGTGCGCCCTCTATCTTAAAATACTGCACCTTCTACTGCATTTTATGATGAACGGTTTGAAAAAACAGGCCAGCAAGGGATTAACTTAGAGCCAATTACAATAAATTTAGAATGATGATGTAATTGTTTATATTAAAAGTACAAGCTTATTTATTGATTAAATATTATTTTAAGCCAAATTACAGTGCTAGAACATGTTTAAATTTTAACAGATAATCGGGAGATTGCTTAAAAAAATCGGGAGACTCTTGGACAAATCGGGAGTGTTGGAACCTCTGATATTCCTTCTGACTAGATGGTTTCTATCTGGTACCAGGGCTATGTCTTATGACTAAGAATTTGGATAATTTTTATTATTTTTGCTTGCCGGTTGGGCAATCTACTTCTAAATATTGGTTGCCCAAGCAAATTCCACTTGTCCTCATAAAATATCTATTAACATGAAAAAAGTTTCAGTTTAAAAGCTAATTTCATAGTTGTGCAGGTGATACTCCAAGCTCCATTAATTCTTTATGAGATGTACAGTAGTTATAAACCTGGAGCGTTTGCTCACATAAATCAGAAATGTAATTTATGTAAATGTACAATTGGGCTTGATGTATATCACAGAAATTATATTTAAAGTTATCTTAAAATTTTAGTGGCCACTTTTGTGTGGCACTATATCTTGGTGGTTAGCATGCTTTCCTTCTAATCCTGAGGTTCTGGTTCGAATCTTGCTTCACACCACCACGACCTAAAAATGTTACACCCAAAGCCTCATAATGAGATTTGGTTTAGAAAGCATGGTATACATCTCATCCTTTTAATGGTGAGAAAACTTGCTGTTGGAAAAATTTGTTTTTCAACCACTGTCTTTGCCAAATGGTACTTGAGGGATAATGTTTAAACCTTGAAATGATGAAAATACTTCTGCAGCCTACTCTACATTATGATGTCCAAAACCGGTAGAATAGGTGGGCATCAAATTAGCCATCAACACTATACCTGCCAATTCTCAAACATAATGCACAAGTCTTATGCATGGGGATCCATTTTCACGCATATATCATATGCATAAATTAGTTTTTTCACGCTTGAGAAGAATTTGCAGCATTGTAAACACTGGACCTACTTCGGAAACCCCCAGATGAGCTGTACATGTAAGACATCAATTTCTGAGAAAGGTTTGAACTCATGGTGAACAAGACATAAAATAGGGCAAAGGAAGTATTTTTTTGCTTCTCGAAATCTGATTGTGTAATTGGTACCTGATATAAATTGTCTCACGAGTCACATATTGGGCTCCCAAAATGTTGGTTGGTATAAAACACTAGCCATAGTACCTGCCAATAACAGTAGAACAGTGTTTTCCGTATTGTAACACTGGGAGAGTGCTTACCAAGATGCATGGCGCCCTCTGCATCTAGTTTGATTAGTGTATATAATGGTGTCTGTCTATGAAATGCAATCCAGACCGAGGTGACCAATCGCAATGCGTAGTTAGCTGTTTTGAGATATTTTTTATAGCACATAAGACATGAAGGTGTGCAACATTAGTGGAATCAAATGCATAAAGATAGTCCAAAATGACATAGTGTGTGCCAAGTTTACTTGCAAACCCGTAAGTAAGCAATACCCCCTTTTGCGGGTATTGGTCACCATGCTTTATAGTATCGGTAAAAAAAGATGAATATAAGCTTGCATTTTCTGGAAGAGAGAACATATTTGAGATTACATTTTGTGGTAATTCTGTACCAGTATCTTTTTACTTTATATCATAATTATTAGAAGTTTATAGTTTTTTTCATGTGTACTCATATTTATTCACTGATTTTGGCAGTCCCTGACTGTCTAAAAGATAGAGTACTGAACACTCAAAAAAAATTAGAAATATCATGTATCATAACATGAGATGTGGTAGGTTATAAATTTATTCTAGACAATTTAGCTCTTTCTATTTCCTTTTCCCCAAGGCTTTATAATCATCAGGAAACATTACCGTTTTGTTTCTTCCTAAAACATACTATTACATAAGTCACACAGATTGTATTATTCACCTTTACCCACAATGCCCTTGGGTAACCTTATCTCTCTTTGTCTATTAATGTCGGCTGTCTGCTCACCTGGTTATTAAGTGGAAACCAGAATCGTTTTCAGCGTTTGTTGTCTTTGCTTAATTGTATGGTTCGTTAATGAGTCCTTTGTTGGCAACGAGGCAGATATTTTAAAATCCATAGATAGCGCTTGGCGATTATTGAGAAATAATATTATGATTTCATATTCAATGTATCTATCACATTTCATATCATGACTTTATTAATTGATAATAATTAAAAAGCTTGCAATATATTGTTTAACTGTACTGAATTTTGAACCTTTACAGGCAGGCATCCTTACTTACCTCTGGTAATAAATGATAAAAATTATTTAATTGAAATTAAAATCCTTCTTTCATTGTTTTTTAATGTAGTGGAATCTAAGTGTAAGTTAAATCATAAATGACAATATCATTTTTGTTTGCAACTAAAATATTTAATTTTATTTAAAATTATAATATGATTTCAGGGGTCGATTTTTTACTCGCCCAACATACAATGGCTAGTGAAAACGGCACCGGGCTAGTGGATTTTAATTTTACTAACCCATTTGGCTAGTGAATACAAGTGTCAAGCAGTCACTTTTACACATTGTAGATTAAGTTGCGACAGACATAGGCTATTTGAATTTCTTATGGGCTAGTGAAATGTAAAGTCAACTTGCCCAGTGGACTAGTCAAAACAAAAACAAAAATCGACGCCTGTGAGTTAATACATTATGACATGTTGAATAAACCCAAAAAAGTGTTTCTTACCAAAGTCCAACTGACCTAAAATCATGTCTAATTTCTTTGACACAATTATGAAAAATATACCACTATGCATCAACTACAACATATAAAACATTGGAAATTTTAACTAGTAATTAAACTGCAGGAGCATCACTTTCCAAATTAATTTCTTTCATTGAAAGTTTCTGTGTTGAGTGATAGCACCCAATTTTTAAAGGCCTAAATTTAAATCATTTGTATTGCAGACATTTCCAGGGCATAGCATCACGGCACCAAATTCAAATCAGCTACTTTGTATACTATATTTATTATTAGATTCATGTAACAAAATACATAGTTTGAAGATTTTGATATCCACTTATGTTTTTAAATACTAACATTGTAGTTTATAGAATAAGGTAGTCTCTTGAAATAAAAGTAGTATCCCGTTACAACAGGAGACATAATTCTTTGATAATATTGACAAGTTAAATATAATTTAGATTACCATTGTATATATTTGAGTCCATCATAATTATTAGCGTATACTACTGTAAATGATAATTTAGTGAATGCAATAGCATTGTCCTCCAGTGGTGTCAAAAACTTGGAAGCAAAGTCTTGCGCAACAATCTGTCTCCATTCCTCACTCAATTTGAACTCCAGTGAAAGGTCATAGTACTTTTCTGAATATACACAGTATCCATGGTGACAGCATCTGCCTGTTGGATAGTTCATTGACTTGAAAATATTTTCTCTTATTTCTGGTGCGTTTTCCATACTTGCACATATACACAATCCCATCAAGGCCACTAGCCTAAAGATTTCGAGTCCTGAAACCCTAGTTAATTAACAATAAATTAGTAATTCTTGGAAATGAGTGACTTGTATATTTATTTGATATTTTTGAAAGTTCATTACGCTTGATGCTACTGTTAAATGGGTGTGATTGACCATTTAAAAAAAAATTTATATAAAAAGTATTAAACTCTATGGTATTGATTGAACTGTAATTTGATATGAAATTAAATACCTTATTTTATTGATATTACCATAATTAGTCTATTTAATATTCAAGTATATTTCATATTTCACCACTGCTGAAGGTCAGATATGTACAATGAACTGCTTACAAATATTAATGGAATACTTACTAGTAATGAGATAGTGCTGGCTAGGAGAGCTCAAAAACTACCTGTCTTATTAAGTAACTAAATAAGTAATAGATATTTACAGTATGTTATGTGTGGAAAAGAGAGAGGGATTTCGATTGTTTTAAATTGCTATGATTTTTGTTAACCTTTACAGAGAATAAAACCCGTATTTTAATTTGATTTGCTTACAAGTCAGTCTTACTGACTGCCATCGGATGAAAGAGAATGTGGGGTTCAAAGAAAATAACAATTCCAAACCCATTTCAAAGCAAAAAGAAATGTACTGTATGTGTGTGCTTGAAAGGGCCTACTGTAGATCCCTTTTTATTTTTTATTTTTCGGGTGACAATACATTTTTAAAGCATTCATTTGTTTTTCACATCAGTTCAGTTTAGAGAGTGTCAAGCTGACCTATGTTTATGTTGGTTTCATGGAAAAAGTTCCAGTTTAGTATGAAATTCAGTTTTCACAGTGGTCAGTTTTTGGAATGTTGACTGTATGCTATAATCATTATACCAAGGTTCATTACCAAAAATAATGTAGGCCTATACGAAATGTTTGTGTTGCAAGCCATATGACACCATGCATCCTAGATTCAAACATGGTATTCTGATAACATTACACATAATTGAGGGAATTGTGGTTTTTAAATGTTTGGTTATCTTCGCTATTATTTCGTCAATAGTATAAGTATATAGTTTTATTCATAACATACTTAATCCTGTTTCAAGACACCTGTTACTGTGTACCTAGCAATGGGGAAACCCCTGAACCTAAATTCCATCGATGTGTCACATTTCATGTCGTTTGTTACCTTTAGTCAATGCCCTATGATTAGTCATAAAGTGGTTGAATATTTGACAAACAGGGATGAATGTGCATGGAATTGTCAATGGAATGTTCATGATTTTTGGCACTAGTGGCTGTAGACCCATAATATGGCTGCATGTATCCTGGTTTTGACATAAATATCCTCATGAATTAAAAACTTTTTAAGTTTGAGGTACACCACGTGTACATACCAACTCTCATGCATTATGCATTGTCTCATGCAAAGGGACCTATTTTGGATGTCTTGCATACTGTACATAATTTTTCTTACGCAGTTAGCAAAGTTCTCATGCCTAAACAGACAAATAGTTCTCACACATGAGACAACACATAGCAGAACATGCTAAAATAGTTGAAATACACTAGAAAATGTAAAAAAACATGGGCAAATTGGAACCCAACACCGGCGGCGGGGAATGTCTCGTTCAATGCCGTCAAAGAAAGTTGCCAAGTATATTTCTGAAATGAACTCTTGAGCTTGTCAACATTATGATACTTTAAAAGCTATCAGAAGGGGTTCTACTCCCAAATATAACCAAAGTAAACAGTGAGAAACTATAGTCTTTCGATGAAGGCGACTGGCGCAGTGTTTAGACTTGGGTTGGGAGTTTGAACTTCTCTCTGAGCTCCTTGGCTGGCCATGCTCAGATTCCCCAGCTTATATCGAAAAAGTTGTTTTAAAAGTCCCTGTAAATATATTCCATCAATGGCATGTTTAAGTCTTAGATGCAAGTATACTCGATCCATGGTTACAAACTAACATTGCATATCTTAGGGCCATTCATGCATATTGAACTTTACAACTTATTATACAGCTATATAATCCACTAAAAAAATTACAAACAATATAATAATATTTTTTTTTGTTAGATGTCCTGTTCCTTTTCACCTGTGTGTACCTAGCAATTATCTAGCTTTGGGGAAACCCATTCAGCCCTAATTGTGTAGACACTTTGATGTCCTTTTCATATCACTTGTTACCTTTATCATGAAGATAGCATGTCCTAGAGTTAGTCTACATTGTACAATTAAAGTGATAGTGGACAGTGGGTAAATTTCAAACAACGTCAACTGTAAGTGCAACTGATCACGCGATTGCATACATTATTGATTACATTATTTGATTATATAACAATCCTGTCACGTTATTAGCAGACTTCTTAGAAATTTGACCTTATCCCCTTTAGGTACTGTACTATATTATGGCAAAGTTGAATTGCATGAATTCATTTGGTTTTGATTGATAATTATGTATTTTTACTTTACTTCAGGGTACATCACTCCACTGGTTGACATACTGCTCCTCTAAGTGTTTCCATGACTTCCTGTTTAATGTTTTTAATCTAAGCATCTCGATATTCCTTCAGGCCATCTCTCCGTCTCTGCCTGGTTCTTTCTCTTCTTTTTACTAGGTACAAACTGTACTAATAGGCCTATTAATTATTTACAAAACAATATTTTGTATAGTTGCACAAAAAAAATTGTGCTTATTAGTTACTGTAGGCGCCTGAATTAATCTTTAAGTGATTTGCTTCAATCTATCAGACATGTAAAAGATTGTAACAATATGATGAATTTGAATAATTTTTTGTGATTCATCAAAAATTAAACGCAATTATATAATTATTTTCGTACCATCCTACTGTAAACCTAGCATTTCCACCAAGCCTGTAAAAAGAATGATTAGGCTGAGATATCAAGGAATAGTAGCTATGGTAGACAAATGTTTTTTATGATGAAACAAATGTTGCAATATTAATACAGAACATGATGATGTGCATACAGTTTTTATTTAAGAAATTCATAAACTTGTTTACAGTAATAGTCTAGGTCAGCAATAGGGTGAGATAATTTTTACACCCTGAACTCAGATCTTATTGTTACTATAACTTCCTACTGTTGCTGTTGATGACTGCTAAGTGAAAAGATCCATGTGCATGTTAAAAAAGTGACATTACTCATTTAGAAATTTCTAGGTTAGGATTCCGGAAGTTAAAGATTGTGACAATACAACCAGGATCCAACCCATGGGGTTAGGTTCAACGCTGTCTTCTAATTGGACATTGACATGTACTGATATGTACAATAGTTTTATATAGTTTGTTGCTACCAGCCAAACTACAAATTATACCCTGTGTGTTGGTAATATCCTTGTCTAATGTGACGTAATTTACTAGATGATTAAACGCCTCACTAGACAGATACCGGTAGCAAAATATTGACACTTGAATGAGATATCAAGAAATACCAACCAACTAGACTAGTGCTATGACTTAAATTTTACCTGGTGTTTCTATAATATCCTTCTCTGATCTGATGTCATAATTCATTTAATGAATAAACATCAAGGTATATACCGGTCAATATACAAAGACAAATTTCAATTTTAATGATGTATAATTGGACATGAAAAATGTTTTATTTTGGCAAATATAGACACTTCAATCAGGAAGGTATTTTATACCTCCTTGCTTGAATGAATATGGAAAAGACTAAACTTCTTATTGTATCTGTTGTAATGTTTCTTCATTGTTTTTATAACTTAAAAGAAAAATGTAAAATGAATGTCAAAATTTATGAAGTTCAGAACTCCCAAGGCCAAACCTATAAGTTTAATTTTACACTAAACTGTATTTTTTAGCTCAGGCAAAATGGAACGCTAAAAGCATAGAACAGTTAAATTATATGGAAAACTCTCGAACTAGCGAGCCGTGTTAATTCAATTAACTTTCTATTCTGAGCTATTGTTTTGGCTAATTAACAATGCGCTGTGTCCATCCCTTTGATCCTATAGGCATGGTACTAAAACTACCGCCCTCAATATCAGTTTTTTGGTCTTAGACTTCAAACCTGTCGTTTTTATATTGACCTTTTTTGTATTTTTATTTAGTTAATAATATAGAAAGCAATTGGAGTAATGTAAACTATATTCATAAAAAAAAAAAACAAAGACCATTTTGAAAATATCAATGACAATCAAACCAGTTAGAAGTATTAAGATTTGTTAAGAATTAATTATGAAGCAAGATTGTATGATGACACTATGTTTTTTAGGTTTTTAGAAAACAAAGATAAAGATTGAGCTATGGTTAAATTAGTTTGCAGACTGTTCCAACATTTTGGACCTAGAAATTGAATGTTATGTTAAAAGGATAGAGTTTTGTGTTTAGGAATATGAATTTTGTTAGCTGTTCTTTTACAACTGTGAAAATTAAAATTGCATCCAAATTTCTGAAATAGAGGAGGAATGAGGGAATGCAACCAAGAATAGAGAAAGTTACATTGTTGGAGGTGGTTACTTCTGCCATATTTTTGTACAAGTTACTGATAAATCCTTTTCTTTTATTTGGAAGTTTTTGATAATTTGGGCATTTTCGTTGTAGGATGATGCAAATGTGAGAATTAAGTGCTTTTAAAAAGACTAATACAATGACTATTAAAAATACTTAATTTTTTTAATTATGTTTTCCTTTTTATTTCTGTATAAAATTACCAGAGTTTATTTTCTGAATAGTTAGTTGGTGTTAGTGGAGTTATCCCTTTGTGGTTTGATGTATTTTGGAAGTGATTAAATGCGTCACTAGACAATACATACACTGCATGAATGAACTCGTGAAATATACCTATTTTTGAAAATGATATTTATGATTAAAAATGTCGGGTGTTCAATTATAAAATAGGCAAGGTTTATTTCCATGATAGTTTACTGTAAAACCTACATATTTCAGCTTAAAGGAATGAAGTATGATGTTAACACCTTGGGAATTACCTGTATATATTTAGTACAGTATAACAATGGACCAGTAGATAAATAGTCCTTGCTTACATATAACAATAATCCTGTGACGGCCAGGTTTTGTCAGCCCTATTATTAGACCCAAGAACTGTTATTTTTTTATTTGTTATACTATTTACTTGGTTTAATTTATTTAGATCAACACAAAATAATATGGATGTTTTGTAGTTTTGTTATACTGAAAGTTCCTACAATCACCTCTGACAAAACAAAATTTCCTAAATTTGTTTTAGTTTGAAATTCAGGAAACCACGGTGAGCATACAATACATAACAGAGTGCTGATATTCTATAAATATTCTATAAATATTCTATAAATGGAACTGAACAAAAACCTAACAAATTGGACAGTGTGACAACTAGTCATTTTATAAAAGTCTTTTTGTGGAGCTTCACAAAATGTTTTCATTCACCAGTATCAAAGGCTTTAGCTTGTTTTTTTTTTTTAAATTAGTAGTTCTAAAAACGATACAATATTTGCTTTATAAATATGCAGTAGTGAACTACACTACCTGACCTAAATAGCCTGTTTTATTTAAAGATATTAATCAATTACATGCATATCTGTAGCATCGTCAGTCAACTCAGTTAATAATTTTTATTAGTGCTTCCTAAATTTTGACCCATTTTTAGATGAGCCTCGTTTGATTAAAGAAAGCGACCATCAGAGTTAAAAAGTTTGCAGTTAACAAATGGCCCGGTATATGCGAAATGTAATCTATAATCTTCCTTGATTAGGGCTCAAGATAAAATTATTCCAAAAATTGCATAAAAATATACATTGCCCTAACAGTTTCTTGTTAAAACTGTGAGCAGAGATGCCTCCAAATAGTACTTCACTGAGGGGCGTAGGCCCGAAGTGAATACTACTATTTAGAAGCCCATAGTTTTTTAAGAAATAGAAAAGATAGAATAAGGTTTATAAGAAATGAAAAAAACCAAGTTATTGAAAAAGTAACTGGTCCCTGGTCCCAATAAAACTCTATTTTTATATGCTTGTGCAGCATTGATTTTTTAGTGCTTATCTTGAATAACTAAAGAGTAAGATTAGTCAATAAATATTTTTAATTTATTTTAATACATGTCACAGGAACTGTAATATAAATTGATTTCATTGAAAGTGCATGTTGAAGCCAGCTGATATGATAATCTGAGAATTAATGAAGATATCCTTGAATTGAAACTGTGTACTTGAAACCATGGCAACTATCTCTCTGTTTTGGTCACATGATGTTTGTTTGATCCAATCAACACTTATGAAAATGCTTTTAATGTGTTTCAATAGTGGCTGATGAAAAAATTGGTAATATGTTATTATGTTAATAAATGAGAGGTACGGAGATGTTTTAACTAGTTAACGACTTACGAAGACTGATTACATCTTCAATTCAAGTGAATTTATGCAAACAGAAAATGATTAAAATGAATCACCCCAAAAAAGGTCTAGATCCACACTTGTTGAAAAATATTAAAATTGTAATAAAAATCAATTGTTTTGTAATGTTAATATTGCCAGGTTATCTCCATGGTTAAACGGAGTAAAAAATTGCCAATATAAAATTGTTCTCATGGTGTTTACCATATTCAATTGTTGTGCAGTCAGATTCGTTCAGTGGGGGCAGACTTGACCCGCCTCTCCTCGCTCCGCCTTTAGTACCTCAAAAAATAACTTTTTTAACATTATTGAGCCATTAAAAGTGCACCAGATAGCATCTGTAGAGAAAAGTTTTTCCAGGCCTTAGACGGGCCCTCTGGACCCATATCTATTGTCATCATTTTGCTGTTAAAATCACACACCTGGGCTTTTCCAACTTGCATTAAATTTGATTTGGGAATACTTTATTGAGAAATGATAAATCATATTTTTTTCTGTAATTTAAATAGTGTCCAGCGAATCTACTGCTCTAGTGTAGTGTAGTGTATTAGAACCAATAAGGTTACTATTGGTGAGCATGAGTCTGAGACCAGAAACTTACACAATGTTTAGCTGGTAAAAATTAAGAGTCACCACCCAAAATAGACAACACTTCGGACCAGTCATTTTTTCGGGTTTTCCAAATAAGTCAATATAATAGTCAAGTATACATGTGTTTTCATTGATTTCATAATTTTTTAACTTTATGAAAAATGTCTGGGTTAGAGTGAAATTCAGTCTTCAGTGTCTGTTTTGGTAGAGTCTACTATAATCTACAGTAGGTAAGTTATTTTAGCAAGATACACATTTTTTTTCTTATATCTACTGACATTAATTGAGTAGATATTAAGTTGATAACATTTTGAAAACAGTACTGTATTTGATGAGCTTGATGTCTGGAGGATTTTTAAGTTCCCTTTTAATAAATAAAAAACCTCATTTGATTTTTTTCTTGGCCTCTTGTTGAATTTTGTTGTTAATTTGTGAGAAATTCCAGCCTCAAAGTGTATTCTTATGTAAAAAAATGTGTACAAGGTGGTTTAGAGCCCTGAACAATTTAATAACGGCTCGATTTTTTACTAGCCCAGTGCACAATGGCTAGTGAAAACTGCACTGGGCTAGTAAATTTTTATTTTACTGGCCCTGTTGGCTAGTGATAACAAGTGTCAAGCCGTCACTTTTACATATTGTAGATTAAGTTGTCACAGACATGGGCTATTGGAATTGCTTGTGGGCTAGTTAAATGTAAAGTCAACTTGCCCAATGGACTAGTCAAAAACAAAAATCGAGGCCTGCTTTAAGAATATAATTTTTTTTATAATTATGTTGTTCAGTTTATTTGAATCAGATAAATAAAACTTAGCCTGAAATTGTGTATTAGATTTAAAGTGCATTGTACTGTACAACATTAGGTTAACAATTCAGGTGTTAATGCTATTGCTAGATTGGTAAATCTAGAACCTTGATACAACTAATCTTGTGTTAGTTTTGACATAACAGTACGTGACGGAAATCCTTACTTTTGTTAACTCCTTAACAAGTTAGCAAAGGAGTAGGCCTAAATTATGGAGACTTAGTACTGTCATTATGTCTATAAACCACTTAAATATAATTTTATGCATTTAATATTAATACTATAGACAGATGTATTTTTAAATCTTTGTTTTTGTGCAAGAGAAGAAACAAAAGGTGTCTAATATAAGGTAGGATTGTTTCCAAGAACTCATTGATTGCTGGATCCAAGGCCCTTGTGGTTTTAACAGTCTCATAGTAGAAAATTTCAGCAAAACATCCTGGCCTACCTTGGCGTTAGACGCAACTCCCTACTCTGACCTCCAACAATAAAACCTCTCAGATGACTAATCAAATGCAATGGCAACAACAATGCATCGGTGAGTCTATTTAAACACAGCTCACTGTGCCTGTCGTGTTTACTATGTGTTGGTTATCTGTCCAATGCGGACGAGTCAACTATTAACTAAGATACTGAAACATTCAATATTGTAAGGATTTGAACCCCTTTTACTGAGATTTTATCGAGAATTACAGTATATTTATTTTTTGTTGTTGGTAAGTTTTCTTTATTATATAAATTTTACATAAATTATCATAACTATGTCATTTAATATCTTGATGGTATTATCTGGTAGTTAATCTGTCCATGACTTAGTTCATTAGCTATATTTAATTTTTGTGATGCAAGTTTTCAAAATCATTAATTTTAAATGAAAATATTATTTAATTGTTTTTAATGTAATAGTCATGTTAATTATTTGAAATATTACATTGTATTCCTGTGTAATATTGTTTCCAGGTTTAACTGTGAATTTATATAACTGAACTCTGTAAAAAAGTATGTCATTTGGATTTCATACATCAAAAAAAGTATAATGTACTATTCTTGTACCTTAAACCTTCAAATGATGTTTAAAGTGTTTCATAATACATACAGAGCATTAAGCAGTGCTTATTCGGAGACTGTGTGTAGTAAAAAAAACAATTGGTATGGGACTTACTTCGTGGTGGGGTTAGCATTTACAGTGTTCTTTGCAGATTTTCCTGGTTTTATTTTTCCAGTTTTTACCAAAAGGTAAAATATAATTTTATTTTCCACTCATGAAAAATAAACTGCTTTGCTACATTAAATATTTTAAATTATTATTAATAATTTTTTATTTAATAAAGTTAATAACTTTACTATGTACTACATAGTAGCCGTGTTATTCAGTCTTTAACCAGTGACCCATTTAATTATGTTGTAACAATAGGTTATGGACTTCAACCACATTATTGTGTCTACACCTACACATACATAACCACACTTATTGTAAATATCCAGCAACATTAATAATAATTCTTGTGTAATATAGCAACAGCAAAAAATATTTCATAAACATACCTGGTGATTTATATTGAAATTGATTTCCTTTTTCAAACACTTTAAGCAGTAGAAATTATAATGTAAGAAAAGTTGAAATTCCCAAAAGAAGAAATATTAATTAATTGGGAGTATTTAATATTTAGAAAGTAATTATCACAGTGAAATTAATAATTAATATTAACTAAATAATAAAATACTCAATGAATTCCAGAATCATGAAATAATGAATTAACTTATTAGTTAATTAATACTACGTTGATCTAACTGTATGTGAAAAATACATTGTGAATTTTTTAAGTTTTCTCTCTTTTCAAGAAAAAATGATTTTTTTAAAAATTTTAATGTATACATCAGTTTTAATTTTTTGTTTTAATTGTATGATAATATATCTCTATTAATTTGCCCTTTGAAGATCTTTGTAAAAATCCTTTTGTTTAAAATATCCATAATGCATACATGTATTTCATATTTTATAGATGAGGCTAGTCATGGCAAAACTACCAAGTTGTTGCATAAGAAATTATTGAGAAATAAGGAAATGAACAACAGGAATTATAAACAAATAAAAAGACAGTTTTTTTTATTTTTTTCCAGTAACTTCTGATAGATTTTGATAATTGAACCCTTGTTTTAAGCTTGTGAAAAATGTAATGTTGTTAATAATACCGTAGTTCCTCGGGTATAATCCCACCTCGGGTATAATCCCACCCCCAACTTTACGATCACCGTCTAGTACCAGAGGTTCCACGGGCACAGTCCCAGTGTATAACTTACGTCGATAGGCCTAGCCTACAACTTAGTCGGCCTAGCCCAGGATGAGTTCA
>JAOTQE010063621.1:0-11518 GCA_025631205.1 Nesometra sesokonis
ATGGCGTGTATCTCATTGCTTGGAGTATGCATTATACTTTCTTACTTGAAGTTGATTAGTGGACCTTTCGGATAATAAGTTAATGTTGTAAGAATACACTTGAACTAGCTCGATTTGTATAACCCCTTTATGCAATATTCTTTAGCTGTATATCGGTGAAAGCTATCAGATCATTGACCGCTGATGCTATCGTGTAATTGCTTTCATTAACTTTAAGTACATCAATCGTGTAATTATAACAACCACCACTAGCCTTGGGGAACACTATGCTTTTCACAGTATAAATAGATTTCTATTTAAATAATAGAAAGTCTGTTAGCTTAATACTGATTTTCCTAACAATGCTCATAGCGCCCTCAATAGTACGTTTATGGCATTTAGATTTCATTTATGAAAGGCAATCATTGCCAAAATACAGATTATACAAACAACGTGCTTAGAGAGAACATCATTTATAAAAAGCAAACAAAACAACATGTTTTTATTACAATAGTACGGTACTGTACGTTGTTTGTGTGAGGATATACGATTTGTCTGTTAAAGTCGATGTGCGTTCATGAAACTTTCGATATAAGGCCTATACACTGTAAAAAAAAACGGGAAAAGTCCTGGCAGCTAGGATGTCAAGAAAATTTTACGGGAATTGACCCGTAAAATTGGCATTGGCATCTTGGCTATTAGGGCTTTTTCAGTAAGTTTTACGGGAATTTACCGTAAAATTATTCGCTTAACAGTAAAATGTTCCTAAAATTACTGTACAAAAATACAAATTCCCGTAAAATTTACGGGATTTTCTTGGCATTCTGGCTCTCAGGATTATTTTCGTAAATTTCTTAATTTGTCGATGTTTCTAAAACTACATTAATAGTCGTTTTAAACGTAGCGTCAGTAGGCATACGTTGTACTGTAGAAGTAGGTTGTTTGTATACATTTGTTTTGGTGTGGATTGCCTTCCATATGCGTTGCTTTCGTTTTGCCTTTTCGTTAGCTTCATTAATTCTCTATAGAAATTTAACAAAGGTAGGTTTAGTCATTAAGCTTAGTCATAAGTCATCTATGAATCATTGGAGATAATGCGTATTTTATTTGGTAATACTATTCAGTTCCATAGAATTTACATAATAAAGAAAGTGGTCTTTAAATAGTGGATGTGTTTAGGCCTATACAATAATGACGCTCTCAAATTTTTATCTTATCAGCTTTATAGGTCTAGGCCTATGTCCAGTGGCGGTCGCAGAACAAATTTAAGGGGGTTGCCCAGAGTCAAAATCCTATAGCGACTTGTGTCCCCCGATAGGGCTCAGTGAGTAGTATGCGCATACAAATTATTCTCTGCCAGCCCCAGAAATTTCGATTGATATACGATGAAATGGACATTTAGTAGAACTATGCTGTACTACTTTCGGATTTTTTATGTTACACAAGAAAACTATGAAATTAAGGGTGTTGCCCGGGCAACTAGGGCAACACCCCTGCGTCCGCCACTGATGTCTATTTTAAAATACACACAAAAATGTTAGGACTGTTACGACCTCATTTACACACCACTCAGTTTGCAATGTGTTTGTAAATAAAGGGCTAGTCTGGTATTATTTTTTATGGATACACATAGAACAATTAGTTGACTTCACTGATAGACTTTCAAAACTTTTGGACAATGACATCATTAAGGAAAACTCTTTTAAAAGTTAAAGAATACGAAAATTACAGATTTTGAATGGGTTGCGTCTGAAACTGTATCGAAAGTCACATTACAAAGTTCGTGTTCTTATGTGAATTTGACTGATCTTCAATTTATCTGAGTTATAGGTCTATTTGTAACGGTGATTTCTATTCTCAAGCCAACCCTTTCAATCTCTAATTTCCCCATTTTTTTAACAAGTAGGCCTATGTTTAATATGAGTAGACTCATGTTTAATTTGTATGGACTCTTCGTAACGCGTTTTGCAACATCATCTCACTTGAAGAGATTCATGAAAAGTGGCCAGATAATATAATAATAAGGCTTTAAAATACGTTTATCTTTGTATTTGTTTATCTTGTTATTTTTGTAATAAATATTCCCTTGGTAAAGGGAAAAACAAGAATTATCGATGAAGGAAAAAAACTTTGAAATGAGAAAATCGACAATATGCCATCACTATTTATTAATGTTCAGTGCAGTATAGATAATAAATTCAACGGAACCGCAGGATGGGTTAGACATAATTATTCCTATATCGGCGCACAACTTGGGTCCTCCGTCCTCTACTGTTTAAGGGGACCAACACCCCTTCCCCAAACAAACGACACAACACATAATCTCAAACATTGGGCCGGTATTGGAAGTGCTTAAGAGAAGTTTTTTTTATTTATGTTAGCGCCTATGCGCAGTTTAGAAACATGCTATTCATCCACCAGATCATTTGAAAGTGCACCAGGAATTGATCTAGCGAGGGCGCTGTTCTGAAACCATTTCGCATTTTCTCACTCCACTGAACACGATAGGCTTGTCACCCCCGTAACAGGGGACGCTTCAAGTTCGTATCGTACAAGTGCATACCGTAGCTGCTCTACTCTAGGAAAGAGTGGTTTGGTTTTCCTAGTTAGATCAACCGGCACATTTGAACCAAAGATAATTACTCTCACCAAAATAAATTATTTGTTTCTTCTTTTTCGGAGGTATGTGTTTAACTTTACGTTTTTATTATACAATGCTTCTAAATTCGGTATTAGGTCATATTTCGTAATTGGATTGTAGTCATATAGTTAGGTGTTTTAAAAGTTGTTTGGTGAAACCGATTTTAGTTTTTACCGGTGGATGTTGTTCTATTAAATACCAATGAAATAGGCCTTATAATTTTGAATTTACAACTTGATAAAAATCACCCAAAATGGTATTACTTAGTAAATGTATTAATATCTTTATGGGACACCAAAGAAGTGATATCTGCGAGTTGTAGTAAAAGTCCTACATTTCTGTCGACCTCCGTGAAGATTAATCCCTCCGCATACCAGGGTATGTGTTAACAGCGGTATGCCGTCCTTGCCAATTTATTTCATTACTTTGATCTTACAAAACATTGGTAAATGTGTATGGAGGATATTTCATCCATAGTATTTTGACATGTTGACTTTTCCCGAATTATTGAATAAAATATATTCGCCCAATTCGATCAGTGGCGGCGCCAGGGGAAGCCCCCTCCCATCGGGGGACCTTCCCCCTGTCGGGGAGAAAGTTAAGATTTCGTCGGGGCTATGTAGGTCCAGTCGAGCCCTTAATTAATATACAAAACGGCCTTAAAAGGCACGCTAAATATGGCAAATAAGGGTTTTTTTCTTGTCAAATTGGTAACCATGAACACGCCCACCTCAAACTTGCCCTACCTGTCGGGATGCCCTTCCTGCTGGTGGATTTGCCCTGCCGTCGGGGAAAGTGCATGTTGAAGCTGTGACTACCGTGTATAGGCCTAGTCAAATGACCACACATGTACCACAATATCGGGATTGTATTTTCTTTAATATTTTGTCTAAATAATTTCCATGTATAACAAAAAATAAGCCTAGGCCTATCGCAGAAAAAATGAGACGTATATAAACAAATGTTCCCGACTCAACGTGTCCCACTCGCACCAGACACGCCCACTTATACTGGACTGGTTGTTGGTAGCCGCTTCAAAAAAGTTATGTTAAACGTTTGCATGCGAAATTGATTTATTTTCATTCAGTTAAAAGCGTTACCTAATACCGGCTGTCCGACAATTTAATTTCTGACATTTACTTACCCCAAGGCTCTTTGGGATTGGTATTACAGTAGGTTAAAGCTAAATTATATCGGGGTATAACATTTACAGTATATATTTGATTGTTTACAACGTTCCTGCACTCAAAATTTATATTCTGCATAATTTGATATGTTTTAGTGAATCCCCATGCACAGTGTATAGATATAAGAAGAAGGTTTTAACCGCCACCCATTGAATACAGTATGCTCGTGGGGTTAAATATCACAGTCTACTTTCACATTTTTGTTTCATATTTTAATTATCGCATGCATAGTTAAAATGTGGAAACCAGTGGCGGTGCCAGAAATTCTCCGACAGCAGTCCGGACCGCACACCCACCCCCACCCCCGTTTTAATTAATTGTAAAGCTGTCATTCTGTCTATTGATGGTCTCTCAATATTTTACTACCAGGATTCGACAATGATATAATACCACACGCCCATCTAGAGGAACTGTCATGACATCTGTATCGTAAAAAATAGGCCTATCACGAATTACGAGGACTCCTATAAAAACGTTCTTAATTGAATGGAATATAGTTTTCTTTAGTACTCATCCGGTTGTTTATTCAACCGTTTTCCGTGCTCGGTCATATATTTTCAAGCCTTAGTTTGCTGAATTTTATGTTCTACCAACCATTGAAAATACAATGAAAGGACGCCGTTTGCTTGCTTCAATAGAATGAAAGAGAACAATATGTTGTGAGTAATTCGCATTCTTTGGTAGTATTGTTTGACTACCAGGGTCCATTGCTTTAGAGTATAATACCGTATATTTGTATTTAAATGGAGGCTTACATCTGGTAAAGATACAGTACGTGGAGTAAAAAAAAGTGACGTTGACACGGCGCTCACCATGGTTGTGTGTTGCCTTCAGAAAATGTATTGCTCAAACCAGTTAAAAGTTTAATTGTTCCCCTGCTCCAACCACTATGCGCACACTAATTAATATACGAAGGTTTACTAATCAACTTCAAGTAGAAGTACAGTATAGTACTGCTCCAAGCAGTGAGATACGCCATCGTGACAGGATTCGTGACCGTCGAAATAATTTGACATATTCGTGTATCTCATTGCTTAGAGTATGTATTATACTTGTATGCAAGTACAATAAAGTATGACATTACGTTGAAATATTTAATTTCAACCCGGTGTCGTATGTTGTAGTGTTATGGAGTAATTTTACGTTTTGTGTGCTTCCAATTTTTAGAAGAGTCCCTCAAAGACTAAAAAAATTAATTTGAAAAAAAAAATGTGGTCTTTATAATGAGGACCACATTTTTTCAAAGATTTTTTCGATATTTGACTAACTGTAGTTCCAAGACTCAATTGAATTGTATTTCTTGATTTCGGAGCAAACCCCTGACAGAATTTGTCAAATTATGGCGTACAGTAATAAGACATTCTCGAATGGGAATGGAAAAACAAAGTTTCCAGTTATTTCTAGCCTGATCTGTAGATTCAATCAAATATAAGCAAGTGATACTTTAATAATATCTGGTGTTCTTGTTTCGGTTTTTTTTGACAATTTGTTGAATTGCCTCTAGCCGGTATTAACTGTTAAGATATTAATAGTAATATTCATTTTTAGTTTATAATATGTATGTATTAAAGATTTAATATAGGCCTACTTTCCTTTAATTTTAACAAGTATATGCCTCCTACTTAATACGTATACGTATACGTATACGTATACGTTTACGTATACGTATACGTAATCCATACTTAATACGTATTAAGTATGGATTACATTTACACAATTGTTTGAGAATTAGTTCTGGCTTTTGGATAACCATGACCCGTTCCAATTCTCGCGAAACTTTCGTTGAAGTGCTTATAAGTAGGAAGGAATAAGCCTACGTTTTACAATGATCGTTAACCATCAATCTATTTTCGTAAGACCGATATTTAATGCTGTAATTGTAATAGTAATTGCTCAATTCTGACATGACGGTTTCCTTAAAACATCACCCAATGTACTGCATACGTTATCACAATCATCAAGTTAAGTGCAAGGTCGGTAGTCATGTTTTATACTGTACCGTACCAAGATGGAGTTGAAGGCATGGCATCAAAATTATTATGGCAAGGAACACTGTCATTTTTCTGACGCAAGAACATCAAATTTAGATGAAGTTTCGTCTCCGTTTTCTCAAAAGTGGCGAAAGGGACTGATGGTAATGAGAAAGCCCCCATCAACATCAGTATCACCATGTTTGGGACGGGGTTTCTAACTTTTTTCTAACTAACATGTACACACACCCCATAGTGGTTGAGGATGAAGTGAAAACATGTCGGAACTTGTATATGCTCGGAATTGACTATTTTTATATTAAAAATTCTTGTTAAAGTTTCACAATTTTAATTTAACGAAATTGAGGCCACATCATCACTGCAAAATATTGGTAAAGCGGTCGCCGTACCTATTTCGCCGCCGTCCCAAAAACAAAACGTCGAATGTCCAGGTAGGCCTACTTTTACTTTTTAACTTTTAAACATGAACGTACAATATTCCTTTAACATTTTCTATTGGAAATAAGGTTCATTTGAATTTCAATTGAAGACTTAGAATTAATTAAGCTCGCATCCTTCTTAAGAAAAGAAAATATGAACTTAATTAAGATATTTTCTTTCAATGGTAGACTCATCGACATATCGAGTGCTGCACCAGAGTTATTGTCTTGGTTCGTTAATGGCATTGTTTTGATTGAACTCATCTATACATTGTATCAATTTATAATTATTACAATTATTGATTGTGTTTTCTGGCAAATTATGGAATTAAAAGCCATCGCACGAAAAAGAACATGCTCGTAGCCTACAGCAAAGAAGACCATTATTCAGTTCTATCAAACTGTTATATACCAGTCAGGTTCTATCGAGGAACCAGCTGGTACTTTTGTTAAGCACTCTCCCTAGTTAGATCATGTTTATATGGAACGTCATCATGACATTTGATGTTTTTTTTTTAGTAAATTATGAGACGATAGTACTGCACGAAAAAACGCCCTAATAATAACATTTGGCAAATTTCGTAAGTACAATTTTTCCAAGACGACGTAATAATATGCATATACTCGAACAGACGAACTGCTCTTAGGCCCTACTCCAACATTGCTGGTGAACAAGCCTAACTAATTAACAAATTAATTAAAGAGAAAAAAAGGTTTGAAAGAGCAACTGCAAAAAAAAACACGACATCTTCGAATTTTATCCGAAATGGAACTCCAATTCATGACCAGTGTCGGATTGAGGGGGTGGGGTGCTTAACCTCAATTCAATTCAATACTTTAAAAAGATCGTGACCAGACTATATGCTGTGTCAGTTATTTTTTTTTATTTCTGTGTTCATGAGTTGCTCTTAATTATTACAAACGTCAGGTGAACTTTATATATAGTTTTTCTTTTTTGGATTTAGAGATACATTGTCAGAAAGCCTCCATGAGTTGACGTGTAGCGAGATCATCAAAGTGTCTGATGATCCAGTTAGTATCATAGAGGTTAGGAGGTCAATGCCATTGTTCGCAGGATTAGACGGATTAGGGCCCAAAATGACTTGATCTTCTTTTTGTGTGTGTCACTTTTATTGTTATATTTTATTTTTTGATGATTTATAGTCAGGACCTTGGTTTGTGTGAATTTCTATCACCATCTTTCATCATTGTAAACCAGACTTATCCTGTACTATTAACCATAGGTCCAATGCTATTTGTTCGAGTTCACATATTAGTATATTACCGTCACCATCACCTCTCGGACATATTCTACAACCTTCCCTACACAGGGACGTATTCAGAAATCGCGGATCGAGGAGCGGATCCAAATTTTTAAACCGCGCTCCTATATAATGGTGTAACTACGTTTTAGCGATAATGGAGGATGGGAAGGGCCTGCCTGGGTACTCGATCCCATCGAATTTTGACAAGATAAAAAAAAACCTTGCCCACATTTTACCCTTTATAAGAATGGAATGATTAACTATGTAGTTTCTTTCCTCAGATTTTAATGTGACTTTTTTCTGATAGGGGTTGGGAGTAGTTTTTATTTCGTCAGCAGCAGGATGTGCGATTCCTTGATCTTCATCTATCATTTTAAGTTTCTCACGTGTAGAGGGTGCTGGAACACTCTAACCACCCTATAGATACCCAACTCTTCTTAGGGCCATATCACGACCCCAGAGTCACATCCAAAATGTTTAGCCCATTGTTGCCCAAGATTTCCCTCGAATTAATGTTGGTATCATTCATTAACTAGTGATTCTCGCAATCTCCTCGTTTGACCTGATGCCTATGTTAAGCCAGCTGAGAGTGGAATTTACTGCTGTGTTTTGTCTGTCCATCAGTTGGTTTATCAAGGAAAAAAAAACACTATTAAAAGGTCTGTTATTAAAGTAGGCCTAAAATATATTTATTCTATTTTGTTCTATCGCTAAGAACTTTGAGTTTGAATTTTACTTCTCGTCGACTTTCTTATCATGGAACTGTGAAATGACTTTTCCTTGGTGTTACCAAGTCACCATTAGTTTGACGTTTCCATCAATTGGTTATCAGGAAAAGCACATATTTAATTACCGGTATAATAATTATTACATAATTTTTGTTCTTATATTAAATTTCGATTTTATTTCTCGTCGACTGTGTTATACATTTGGATAGTGTAATGAAAACTATTGTTAGTAAGAGACCATGTAGGCATAGCTAATACCATGGCGTCCACGCACAACACCATTCCATTTACCATCATTATCCCTACATACATTGAACACAACATTCAACATTGTATGTAATATCATATTCCGGTTATTAATAGGAATATGGATTTTCTAACATTTTAAGTAATTTCATTGGATAGAATGGGCTAGCGGGAGGGCATGAAATAATATCTAAGCGTCCCTTCTCTGCATGAGCTCCATAACCATGTTGGCTTACATTCCGATGATCCCAGGCTAAGGCTGGACCCTGGTGGAGATGATAATAGCTTGGTACTAGGGTAATAGGCAATCTGATAACTAGGCTATAGAAGTACATCATCTTGAAGTATGATTGTAGCCCAAATCTTGAACCAAAGTATGTAGTATCCAGGGGTGGGTTTAAGGGGTGGCCGGACTTGCTACCCCACCCCCTTCAGAAAATAAAATATTTTAATGCTATTAGGCCTATTGTCTATAAAGGGACAATATTCAGCAATCATAAGGCAAGAATAGATCCCTTCACATGCCCCTGGGACCATTGCCGGACATCTAAAGTCCAAAAATTTCTGGGTGCATGCCCCGACCCCCATAAAACATTGACTCGGCCCCTTTTCGGGCATTTTAACCGTATTTTGCTATATATTGTCTCGTGCGTGAGAAAATCTACTTAAATGACTGTTTAAGAGTGAGAATTCTGCGTGAGAAATTTTATTTATGTGTGAAACGTCAAAAATAGGCTCCAATTCGTGAGACTCGCGCATAACTTGAGACTTCGCAAGTATACAATAAACCGATGACTAACGCTAGCTATGATGAAAGACGTTTATGAATATTTCTTGTGATCACCACCCCTTCCCTCTACCGTACATTTCAACACGCAATACTCAACAGGAATCATGGGCGGTGGAAGAGGGGATGGGGGACCCGTCTCCCAGTGATAATTCAGGGAATAATTCCCCTCTGAAATGTCACTCCAACTACAAAATTTAAAATTTAAAAACGGCATGTAAATATGCTAAATACGAATATTGCGGCCTGGAAAACCACCTTTAGAGACCAGGAAAGAACAAATTTAGAGGCAATAATGTTTTTTGTTTGTTGTTTTGTTTTGTTTTGTTTTTTTTTTTTTGCTCATCAAAATCTAACCGTGCTGGGGTAGCTGAGCAAAATTTAGCCTCGTCGCCCTAATTCAAAAAGGTTCCGCCGCCCCTGGCACCGGGATGCAATGATGCTGAGTCTAGATGCGCGTGACCATCCAACCACTCTCCCTTAAAATTCTCCACACAAATCTAATATTCACCCTTATATATTTTCTAGACATCCCTGATACGATAATTATTGGGCGTAAAAGTTCCCGTTTTCCTTAAAAAATGGTTACAAATTTGAAATCGGAGGCCTACTCTTTCTGTGTTTTGGTTTTGGTGGGCAACGTGTCAAGAAAAAGAAAGATATAACCTTGTCACCAAAAATATTCCACCCAGCAACCGTAACAGTATAAAATTAATACACTCGTCTCAGGAAACAACACTATTCGGTAATTTTTCATAGGCATATGAAACTGTTTTGTTTAGGTTTTTATGGATGTTATATGAGCCACTATTGTTCGTCGTTGTATAGGTCTGGTCGTTTCAGATCACGCTACCGTATCGAACGGTTGTTAATTTTGTTCATGTCAGTTTTCATATTTTATCTGGAATGTATTAAACAAGGCAATCTTTGAGATTTCACACTCACCTGTGTTGTAAAATCCCCCATGGATGTGTCAACTGCATTCCTGGTATTCACCTAGAAAAACAGGAACTGCGTACCCCTCCATTGAAAGTATCACCCGAACATCCATTACCACGTAGACACTTGTATTGAACTTGGTAGGATTTGGTTGAATCTGAGACATGGTCAGGTCGAATGCAACAGGATACAGGGGCGGATCCAGGATCCGCCAAAAGGGGGGGGGGGAACTTCCAGATCCGGGTGGGCATGGTTGCCCGTTTTATTCTGACGAGCAAGAAAAAAAAAACAAAGGGTCATTTCCCCATCTTGGTGCACTTGTACCATATTTTACGCGTATTTTAGGTTTTTATGGTTAACTTTTGACCAGGCGCACATACTATAAGGGGAGGGGGCGCAACTGGTGCACTTTTATCGCCCAAAATTGTACAATTTTTTTTTTGTTTCAAAGGGGAGGGGGGTGTCCGTTGTGCCTCCTTGGATCCGCGCCAGGGGCAAAAGATCTATAGGTATAATCCAAACGAGGTACGAACTTGATGTTTACAATACACATTCATACCAGTTTCTTCTTGTTATTTTGCGTAGGCCTAATCACATGTCAGGAGGAATAAAGATCAGGTATGAGGGCGTTGCCGTGTTCCCCATCAACAATTGCCCTGTTTTACGTGATATTGGGCGTTATCTTATTTTTTGGGGAACGATTTGAGTGGTGCGCCTACTATAGAGGGTACTTTATTGTTGACGATTTTAAGGGCGGAGAGGTGGCGAATACGTCCCCTCACTTAAATCCGCTCCTACACGTTATAATCTCTTGATCAGCACAGTGTTAGGACATTTTACTACAATTTGAAATATTGTGTAGGCCTATTTGATTGGGTGGTCAGGGTGAACCTGACCATCCAATACCCCTCTCCCCCCTTCTTCGAATCTTCGAAGGGGAGAGGGTATTCTAACGGGTGGGGAAAAGGTAACCAGGCTTGTTGTCGTTCTTACTGTACATCAGTACATAGATTCGTTTACTTTTTGTCAGTTTTAATCTGCGTTACTTTATAAAAATACTGTGCTGCCCTCTGGAGAACACAGATTGGCAGTGTTGAATGTGTGCACACCCCTGTCAGTGTTAGTCATATGTTTTATTGTAGTGAAATGCTTGAGTCTAATAACAGAAAAGGGACTTACACATTTGAGTCTCAAAGAATGTCAGTCTGATGCTATATCGACTGAGCTACGGTAAATAAGAGAGGTCTTAAGTCTTATTGGCCATTATTGTTTTTTTTTTTTGGGGGGGGGGGGGGGTATACACTCCATCAGTAACTATGGGCTAACTAATGGACCC
>JAOTQE010063632.1:0-18159 GCA_025631205.1 Nesometra sesokonis
AAAAAAAAAAAATCGACCTACCGACCCTCCAAATTTTTGAGCCAAAAGGGCAATACAACTTTTTTTTTTTTTGGCCTTACTAAAGGGATAATTATTGACAAAAAGCAAAATAAATTGAGAGCCGATTTTATCAGTGTCCAAAAAAAACAATATAATATAACACACCCACCTCCTCCATACCACTGGTAAAAACATATTTATATATACAACAGAATATTTTAATTAATAATATATTATTCTACGATAATGATAATAAGAAATAAGATTTCTTGTACATAATAAAATTAGGGGTTAAAAAATTACATTCAAATTATTCAAAATTGAGATTTCTTATATACAGTAAATAAGGGTAAAAAAAACTTACATTAAAATAGCAGTTGCAAATAAACACTAGGTTCAACGTATATGAACAACGATGTGAATACTAAGTGCTTATGATGAGAAGCGTCAAATTAGTCCAGTGAATACAATATCCCAAAGGAGTCCGACTTGTTAACCATGACTGACTGGCCACTCAGCTCAGTCTAACGATAATGCTTGGAACCTGGTTATCACAACCTCTAGCCTAGCTTTCTTTCACTGAAAAAAGCTTGCTATTCATCCACAAAAACACAGTACGCGTTTACTTGTAAGATTTTCACTAGATGGTCAGGATTCTTGAAGCTTCATACTGGGCCCAGCTAGTGTACAACACACTATGCCTAGCTACCCGTTCAGTGGAAATGAGTTTTCGATTCTTTCATAACAACAGTATAAATGTTGTTTCCTGTTATTTCCTGCTAATTAACAGTTGCTTACAATTATCAAAATGCTTGATTGATCGAGATAATTAATTAGTAAGATGTTAATGCATTCATCTATTGATTTTATTTTATTGGAGATTATAAGAACCTCTATAATAATGCTATCAATCTTTTTCGTTTTTATTGTTATTTCGAACAACTAACATCATGAAACAATCTTAGCCTCAATCTTTAGACTACTTAAGATAATGAGATGTTTTTGTCAAGCAGTATCACCTAGAAGAATGACAAATAAGAGCTTTTTCAGCCACTGATGACCTGGGATACTAATGCAGATAGATAACCAGAGCCGTAGCCATTATACAAAAAAAAACAAGGTGACTGGGCCCAGGTGGCAATGGACAAATATATTTCAGAAAAAAAATTGAACATTTCATCTGCTTCCTGCTGGCTATGGCCCTACCAACTTAATACTGTTTTATGTTAAATTACTATTGGCTTATTACACCTAAGTAAAAGGATCTAGGAAAAAAAATGTATTATTTATTTATTATTACAATAAATGTATTAACAGTACTTAAATCATATTATATTGCAAGGTTTTTTATTCCCTTGAAATATTTAAATTATTTTATAATATTACCATATTTCTCAATTAATATGCAAATGTGTGAATAAAATGAAAATGATTTCAAATTTATAATTTAATTTAGATTATTTTAATTAATTGCAAGGAAAGCTTTCTTTTCCTACAAGTTTCAATTAAAACTTTAATTGAGTGTGTAAACAAAATGAAAGTTGTTCAAATTCCTAATAAGAATGTTATCGTTTGATTTAAATCAGACGTACATAATTAGAGCAGCCCTAGCAATCAATCTATTAACATGTATGCAATGGAGCAACATGGACCACCTCCTCATCTAATGACCCCGATTAAGTACATTGGTAGCTAATTAAAGACATACATGACTTTACAAGTAGCTAAATAAATTTGTATGTTGTTCTCTTTCTGCAGACTGAAGTGAAACTACTCCAACTGGGCTTACGTGAAGACAGAGGGGCTAAATTATTTACACGTTAGTATGACCCTAGATCCTATGAACCTGCAAACCACATTCTCTCTGTTGTCTATCTATGTACCGACAAAAACAGAGTTCTAACCAAACAACATTCAATCGTCAACATGACACATGTGTAAATAGAGAAAGGGTCGGTAAAAATGTACAAACTGGTTCAGAATATAAACATGTGTTAGTAGACCACTGATCCTAAAAACCGCATTATCATGTTTCACCATGTTTTGAAAATATAGAAGAAAAAATCTGTAAAAGCGACTTCTGTAAAACACTTCTCCAAGATACCAGAATTATGTTATCTTGCCCCTCTGTATTTGGCATCTGGCCGGATCAATGTAAATGTTTATAGTAAGATCGACGAAGCAAAATGAGAGATACAATGGTATCACATGATTTTAAAATTCACTCAAGCGTGATCATTCGCACTGTGAATTCATAGTGTGAATGGGTTCACATGAATCGTTTTAAAAGGCCTTATAGCTAAACTAAAATAAGTGTATATGGGACGTCAATAATGCCTTAAAAGGATAAAGTAATAAAAGTGAATAAACCCGACAATAGGGCCTGTGAGACAGGCTAATGTTTGGTATAAATAAAAAAAAACAATGCCTAACCAAACAAGAGGGATTGCTCATCAGATCCATGATTCCACTGCGATATCAGGGTGTAAAAGCATTCGTCCATTATTAATTACTCTAGCACGAGGAGGCTAAATCGCATGGATTTAACGTTCCAAGGTTTTTAGTAGATTTTGCCAAACTTACGTGCAAAAAAACAACTAAAATAGCCCAACACTACTATGGTGGGTCTTGAACCATGACTTTTGCTTTTGTATAACGGTCATGTTAAACAATGTCTTAACCGCAGAGCCACTCATGCACTTTTTAACATTAGCCATATTGTACACTACATGATGAAATAAGTTTTTTTGTTATTGTGGGTCTAGGGGACATTTTGATGTATAACTTTTAAAAAAGGCGATTAATGTTTATTGTACAAAATTTCATTCATGTCCATTCAAAACTGGCAACGCTGGACGCTTTTAAAGTTGTGGTCACAACAACAACACCAACAACAAGAACATAAGTGAGGTTCTAAGCTCAGCTTCACATTCAATGGTGTAAATATAGAGAGAGAAAGGAAAACTTGGAACAGTTAAAAACAATTCTCATGTGTTTTGAGACCACAGATATACATACTGACAAAAGCACTAAGTCTACCAAAACAACATTCAATCGTCAACATTTAAATACACTACATGTGGGTAAATATAGAAAGGGTGAAAAAGGAAAAAAACATGTTGAAAAATTCACATGTGTTGAGTTGAAAAAGGTAAACAGCAAAAATGTTATGACAAGTTCAACCTCTGATGCATCCTATAAAAGAAGGATAAGGACTGTAACAAAATTGTCCAATAAAAAAGTAAATGTGCATCAATTATATTGAATTATTGAGGGAATACCGAAAAATATTGTACAAACTGTTGCAAAATATTGAATGAATGAATTGAATTGCGGTATCTCCAAAAGTAGGTACTCAATGTTATAATTATTATTCGAATAGTTTACATGCAAGTTCAGATGTGTCAGGGCTAGGTCACAGGCTACAGTAGGCCTTCACTTAGCTTAGACTTACATCTTCAAAATTAAAATTAATGTCCTTCTCTCAAAAATATTTGCGAAAAACATTAACAATTCATCTAGCTTTATGAACATTATGGCTATTTTTATTATTTTTTTTAATTATTTTACTGGTAAGACAATCTCTGCTAGGTCCAAATTACCCAAACTGATGTCGACTACGTCTTTATTTACCATTTGTGGTAACGTTTGTGTTGTATATGTTGTAGTTTTTCATGGTTTTTCATGAAAATTGTAAACGTTTATGCCGTTTTTGCCTCATTTTGAACGTTTTTGTAGTATATAGGTCCGATGTCATTTAAGTTTTTTGAATCCTTCTCATGTGTGAGAAAATCTTATGTAAGCGTGAGACGTCCAAAATGGGTCCCCATGCATGAAACTTGCACATTATGCGTTAGAGTTGGCAGGTAGTGTAAAAGACTGTACTAAATAATACTGAACTGGTTAAAACACAGTAAATAAATATTTAATACTGAATGCATAGGAATGAGCTATTTGGATACTTCTAAACTTCTCATTTAAATGGCAACCCTATTTTTTTTAGATTTAGGTTCAGTCTTGCCAGTGGAAAACAATAATTCTTTCCTTCTTTGTGCCTTATAAAAACACAGAGGAAGAAACATATTTCCTCCATGAAATCCAGCCAAATTTAAGTACTAAATATAAATCTTGCCTCAGTATAATACAGGCAACATGTATTGGAATAGATACTGGTTCAAATGGTAGTATTACGCCTTACAGCTATCCAAATGTAGGACACGTTTGATTAATTTAATTGAAAATTAACCCAATCGATTGAATAGTAGAGTGTAGTATAACAAAGATCACACAGAACGTTTTATAGGAGTCTATATTTGAAATATACACGTTTTGATTAATTAAAGGGTTGAAACACCCTTAAGTGTAGAGGTTTATATTAAAAATATACGCAATTAATAACTTAAAACCTGATATTCAATTGTTAAGCAAGATAGATGATCAAAGATTGTACAGATTATAAAATTTGGGATAGAGAACAATCCTTTTCCTTATGTAACAACGTTGAATAAAATCAGGTCTATCTGGTTACTTGATCTTTCAACAAAATTTGTCATCATTTAATTAAAGAATTTTCAAACTGATGAACCTGGATTATGCCTGGAGAAGGTGATTTTTAATATTAAGATGAAAAGGGGGAGGTGGCAGAGAGAGAGGGAGAGTGTTTGGTAGAGAAAACTATAACAGTTAAATTAAACTGGATGAATTCTTAATAATTTAGAGGAACTTTCAACCTACCACACCCTTTAATCCCCAGAAACTCATGGTTCCAACAAGCAACTTACTTTTATTTGGTCAACTGAAGCCATAGCACCTGAAAGTTTTATTTCTGGAAGGTGCAATTTCGTGCCTATCTGTTTAAATTTGGACACAGGTGTACCAATCTTACCTGTGGACCCCTGTTTGGAAATGCAGATCTTTGTATAAACAGGTATAGTGTGTAGAGGATCATATGAACATTCACAGTATCAACAAAATGTGCCAGTAAAAATCCATTTATCTCCTGAGAGTATTTGTTGAAAAAGATTAAAAAATTTAGTTGCTCATTCTAAAAACCAACATCAAGCTAATATAATCGAATATAAAGCCAAGTTTATTATGGACAAGAGTTGGAATGAACAGTAAAGAGATCTGCACAAAAGAGAAGATATGAACTATGAAGCATAGGCCTATTTACATTTATTATTTCCTTTTCTTATAAAAGAGATTGTGGGAGCAGTTGATGCAGCGGTTACGGTTCAGAATCCCAATCGAGAGGTCTGTGGTTCGAGTCTCACTCACGCCAGTGGCTTGTGCACCTGAGCCATGCACTTTACTCACATTGCTTCAGTCTACCCAGCTGTATGATGGGTACCAGCAAATTGTTGGGAAGTAACCTGCGTTGGACTAGTGTCCCATCCAGGGGGAATATTATACTCTCATCCGCTTCACACTACTGAAACTGGATAAAGGATTTACTACTACTACTATAAGAGATTTACAAGTACAGAAACCTATCCTCTGCTTTTGTCATTTAATATTTTGGCATGAAAGTATTACTATTAATTTTATGTTTAAATCAGTTAATATTATCGGATCAAGTAACTAGAAATCTAAAGATTACATTACAAATAAAAGGAAATGAAGGATTATTTCAAGGAATGTAAAAATTTCCACCGCTGGCTGACCAACTCTGTGACCGTGAGCGATGTTAAAACCGTCTTATTGGCCACATGCTTAACCTCTTAATGACCTCAATGTACAATGTACACATGTTGTGAAATTTACACGTCTTCACTTCTGTCAAATTTATAGTATTTCTATACATTATATTATTGCCTTAAGGTCAAATATCAAAGTACTGTACCTATTAATTTTATGTATAACATGGATTCAAATTTGAATTTCATTTTCAATCAACTCTGTCAAAACTGATAATCTGGCACAACCAAATTTTACCCTAAACCGGACCCTTTTGAAAATCCTAAAATCATGAATCCAATGTAAACATAGGTACGGTAACCTTTACTCTATCTAAACGAAACTCTCTAGAAAATGGTTGGTTTTTGAAAAAGTTGACAAAATGCATATTTGTCTATCTGTTGCCATGTACAACAATTCAATTGGAGGTTACTGATAACTGGTTCAATTTTAAAGCTTTTGCTTAAAGACAGTAGGTCCACCATAGGAAAATCGATTTTCAGATATCTATATAAGATAAGATATACTTTATTGAATCCAAAAATATGATGCATGATCTCTGCATACATCCTCCGTCCACTTCACAACTGTCCCCACCCCAAAGAAATAGCATAACTCCTTAGGAACTCTGGTACTTGTCTCAGATTTCTTCACATTAATGATAAACCTATAATTTCTAGTTAGTGACTTAAAAAAACTTCACCTTTCCACTTGATTTGGAATCATTTATTTCCAGTTAGGATGCCAGAATTTAGCTACTCAGCCCATCTTATTTTGATAATTTTTTTTTCTCTTTAAACAGCTTAAACCTCTATTTTCAATGTTTACCATCTTAGTATTGCAAAGCTAATAAAAACAGGATTAGAAAAGCCAGGGCACACATGCTTGATTAATCACTGAAATTAGACAGCAAGAAAAATTAAGAACTCATTAAAACATGTTTATAGAGCTTAATGAATGATCCTACCTTAGGATGAGCTCCTAGGTCTTTATCTAACTCGATGCACAACCCAACAACAATATTATCTCTGAATTAGATCCAATAGACTATCAGATAACATCGGCTATAATATCACAACCCTGAGCAACGAATAGTACAAGATCTTATGTATCTGTTTTCAAATGGTCGGCATCATAATGCGAACATGCTTCAAGCTATGGTATTCATTAACTAAGCTGTACTCAGCTAAACTGACCAACAATAATATCTAACTAGTTGACCATAACAGTCCAATTTTGAAATACACTCAAAGGTGTTTGTCATGGAAACAACCAGCAAGTGTTGAACAACCGTTAATATGATGCTAGCGTACGTAACGAGTGTCGGCTTCAGACACAGCACCCCTCGCAAGACGTCATGTTAAATCCGTCCACCCGCTGTGATCATCGACAGTGCATCGTGAAGTACACCGTTTCATTGATGTCACAAGAATTCGCGTAGGTCATGAACATAGGGTGTAATCCGACCCGAATACAGACAGAGATCGTTGATCTATTTGTGGTTGAGGTAATCTTACCTGAATGTGCGGCAATCTTCCTTGTAAATGGAATCGTGCCATGCAGTCCAGCCCTCAAGGTATACCACCAGTTAATTACAACCTAGTATGGGGTTGCTGCGTTAAACAAATTACAACAGGTTCATGTTTTTTTAAGGTTCCTTTTTTCTCGATTTCAATTTTTCAGCAGAGCAATTAACTTCTAAAAATGGTGCTGTTTTCTTTATTCATTAAGGTAAGATGAGGCAAACAGCTTGAAGTTCCTCCGACTATCGAACATGATAAAAAAAAATACTTTCACTTTATCATAACAAACAATTTACATGAACATTACCAAATAAAACAACTTAAACAGGTGTAACTTAAGGAGTAAAGATCGAGATAATACGCAAAACGTGGAAGTATGCCGGGGTACGTTAAGAATGCCGATGGGAATGGACTTGTAATTAGAATGGGTAGAATAAAAGCAAAATCATATAGTATGTGAAGATATAGCCAATTTTATGTTTAATATTATTCCTTCTGACGCAAAATAAAATTAGAGTTAAAAGTATTCAGACAATTTTCTTATACCTGGTGTTTTTAGCTACAGCTAGATGGAGCTCTAGAATCACCCATTTGATTAAGTAATGATTTGAAAAGCTAGAGGGTGCTTGGTTTGGTTGATATCTAATAGCTACTCGTGCTGATGGCGCACTGTGTGCGGGGTTCATAAGCTTTACCATTAAGCTGATATGGCAACAGGTTCACATTGCTATGTATTGACATGCGCTCATACTTTAATGCCTATGCGTAGACACATTGCTGTAAATTAACGCTGTATAAAAGGTTTAACGATAAAGCTTACGATCTCTGCACACGGTGCACCATCAGCACGAGCAGATATTAAATATCAAACATGTTAAAAACCTTGTGCTACGCTGCCAGTGCACAAAATTTCTCCAAACACGCGTGACTGTTGCCGCACCTTTGACTTACATGTGTGGCAGCCTTAAAAGTACATGGATGATCAATTTTTACACAGTTAGGAAGGATTGTAAAAGTCAGATTTCATCAAGAAAAGTATGAATTTCAATTTTCTTGATTTCCAATTTTAATTTTTGGACAATAAAAAGTTTCAGTATTCAGTATATTCAGTATGAATTATTTCCAATTGTAGACTTAAACAAATATATCATTAGGAAAAAGTGTGATTCTATAATATATATTATATATTTAAAACACATTATATAAAGTAATACAAATCATATTTTATATTTTAATAAAAAGTTGTAATTTCATTTATGTTAAATTAATATATTAAGATAATTTATTCATGATTTTAATTATGCTGTACGAATGAAATGGATCAGAATTTACAAATATTTTGGATTAACAACAGTTCATTAAAGGTCACAGCTTTCTTAGGTGCAATAATTGTACAAATGAAATTGATAGCACTGACAATTTCACACGGCTTGTTGTCGATAACGAATGAATATAAGTTATAGCACGTTTTAAATTGAGGAAAAGAAAGCCGCTGAAAAGAAAAACATTCCAAAAGTAGGCCACAACAGAAAATGTTATTTACATTTCTTATTTATATCTTTCTTCCTAAAGATTATGTTGGAAGGAACAGGTGATTAACAACAGGTAATAAAATTGGAATGGCACAGTGGTTTGCTTTTTAATCCTGAGTATGTTTCTGGATTCAATTCATTTTACTCCAGGTATATTTACATAGAGTGACAGCACCACTTCCTAGGTGACAGAGAAAGCAGGATAAAATATACTAACATTCGCTCTTTTTAAAAGAACAATTTTAAAACATTTTATCATTGTTAACACTGCTCTTTTTAAAAGTAATAGATATATCTGTTGAATAGTAAAGTGTTCTGCTATAGTTACATTTCATTTTATTTATTTAACCACATGGTATGGAACTTCTAAAGAGACAGTTGCCTCTTTAGAAATCCTAATCCTAATGTATTGATTAATCTAAATATTTTAACTAGAAGTTATAAGATATAATTTAGTTTTCTGGCTTTTTTAGATTTTGAATATTATTATTATAATAAAATAATTTTTAATATTATTATTTCCTTCTTAATTCACCTCGGTACAGCCAAAACGTATTCTAAGGTAATTTTATTTATTGTTCGTGTATTTTTATTTGTATTATATAGTCTCACCAGTGTATGCAGCATTATGGGATACTATAAGTATAAAAGTAATATTTTATATAACTTTCCTAACAAATGTGAAGTTGTGTCACCAGCTTTAGCCAGTTAGAATTCCCCTATAACTCTTGCAACTGATTAAAAAACTCTATAATGCTCTAAATTTGTAAATTTATGTAGCAACTATAATTATCTACAGATTATTCAATTTAGCCTTTAAAGAGTCAAGTATGAATTTAAATTGATTTGGTAGATGCATAAATACATTAGCGATATGGAATATAATTATTGATGGAACTGCTATGCATTACCTCATTGTCAATTACATGATGCAAATGGTGAATATAAAGTACTTAGCAATGCGATTGAAACAATCACGCAACACAGCAATACCAGTAAAAGCATCATAGTTACGTTACATTGTGCAGTTGAACCTCCCGTAAGCAGACATCCTCGGGTCCTGAAAAAGTGTCTCTTTACTGGAGGTGACCGCTTACGAGAACCTCAGCTGATAGAGGGACAAGCAGTTAAAATCACATATGCGATGTTCACGTATTTATCTTGTCTTATCACTAGACAAGATTTCTGATGATTATATAGACATACCATACAAAATAACTTTGTTTTACTATTAAGTATGAATGAAATGAGACGAGACTATTATCTATGTTGTCTCATTTACCAATGTGTACATGGAATAGCTCCGATTGTCATACAAAAAATCCAAATTGATCTGAAAGTGTCTGTCTGAGGTCGCTTATGGGAGGTGTCCGCTAACGAGAGGTGTCCGTACAGGGAGATCCCACTTGGCAGTGCGACTAAAGTAGCTTGGACTCGCACATATCTAACTTTCCAATATTTTATCTACACCAGTATTGCATTGGTTAAGAGAACCTGAACAGGGGCAGGTTGCTATAAAACAGTCTTAACTGGCGTTCTTAACTTACAGAATACAGCCGTCTTTAACACATAGGCAGTCTTAGCAAAGTCACCCCAATGAGACAATTGCTATATAACAGTCTTTCCTAAGACAACTTTGAGTACCGAATCTCAAACAAACACTCTATAGTAACATTAATTGAGGGTGCTGTTTTATGTAAATTTGTGCCACATCATGTTTGTTTTTTTTACGAAAAAAAGCTTGTAACTTCATGAAACAGTGCATGAATAAACAATTATATTTATAAACAATTATTAAAACAGCCAGTTCAAGCTCAAGTAAAGCTTAAATAATGCTAATGGCATGTTGAAAGTGATTTAAGACCTGAGTGGGCTTTAAATTTTAAGATAGCTAACTGCTAAGACCACGGTATAGCAATGGTCTATAAAGACGGCATGTGACATCGCTATTATAGATGGTCTTAACATTAAGACTATATAAAGACCACATAGCAATCAGCCCCAGGTGAAGACACAAACCGAAGACGTAGGAAGGCAAGTTGAATCCAATCTACAAACACTACTGTATTCTTTCTGGTTGTCTACGAACTGATTAAAGAAGATTCATGAAACTATAAAACTAGCACTTTAATCAACAAATTGAAAGATCATAAACAAAATCAATTAAACAAAACTAAGTTTCACAATATCACTCCACTGACCTTAAAAATTATAACAAGAATCTTGAATTATGAGTAAGATCTATGCGAACAGATGTACACGGTAAGGCCTAAATTATAACACCTCTTACTCTCAACAGAGCAGCATCTGCCAAGTTTAATGAATGGCATAGTTTCTGAGGCAATTATACCGATGATGTCATCGAATAGACAACTCATCATTTTGGTGATCGACCAGCGCATCAATCTGGCATGTCGCCAAGATCAAAGATAACTGGTGAAAAACATGATTTTAATTTGTAATGCAAGAATAATTTCAGAAATCATAATGTGTTAAATAATTATTAGTCAGCTATCATTACATGGATTGTAGAATGACTTGCCTCATGTCTTGGACAACCAAATATTTGCATCTGGCAATCATAATTTATTTAATTTTTTTTTTCATGATTTTGTTTATTTGGATAATATTAATATAGACCATGAGTCTGAAAGAAATTATCATTTGTTAATGGTTATTTTTCACATTATAGATTCAAGATTCAAATTTCCACATTATATTAAATACAGTATTGGAATCCATGTATGTCTATAAACTACAAATATCTACATACTGCCCTCTGTTGACAACAACATCTGCTCAACCATCTATAATTTAATGAGATTAACTTCATTCATTTCTTTATTCCAAATTTAAAATGAGCATTTAAAAAAATTGGTTGGATTGCTTGTGTGTTTAACTAAATTTAAATATTCTATATAAACAATAAAATCAACAAATTTGCCTAAATAACATATACATTCAAAGAGATCATCACTGGATAGACTAAATCAAGATGGACTAAATCTAGAAGTAATGCTTATTATGTTATAAACAACTGTCAGTTTGGGATATACCAGGTCGGACGGGCATCATAAATTTTGTTGCTTTATCAACTCTCTAGATAGTATACTATATACACAATAGATTCTAAAACTTTAATAGTAAAGACATCAGCGCCAAACATGAGGCCTGAATCAATTGGTTCAGACATGGTTTGAAAACTTTAATGAAATCAGCCCCTTCATTTTTTAGATGAGTAGACATACACAGAAGCAGACAGGTACGCAAACAGCATATCAATACCCAATTATACTGAATGTTGTGAAATGAGATTTTTATGAATCTGTCTAATACATAGATAAACTGATCAGTTTTATCAGCAACCCTTTGATACCTGTTCACCCCATTAAATTTTATGAACAATAATAAAACTGTCAACAAGTACACATACGCCTGATATTCAATTTAAGGATTCGAGCCAACTTGTCCCATCTAGGTTATTTTGCGTCATAGATCTCAAGTCATGATTTTATCATTAATGATTATTTACTGGTAACATAAATAATCAAATCAAAAATACAAACGTTAATAAAAATACATATAAAATTGTTTAAAATACCAGAGGTTTAATATAGTATAAAAATAGAGAGAAAGAAAATCCAATAGATATAAATATTACCTATTGATGTCAGAATTAATTTTACAACACACTAAAATAGTACAGCAAAAACTAAAAATATCTTAGGTCAATGATGTCTTATTAAAGTTTGAGTAGGTCTATGCCGTTCCAAAATACTTATTTTCCTTGATTTGGGATGCATGAAGGGCAACTCATTAAATATAATTAGGCCCCTTTCACAAAGAACTGTAAAAGGGGAATATGTTGAAACTTTCTTTAGTGTGAAAGAGTTTTTCCCTTTCAATGCCGGGACAATGCCGCCATCTGTTATACCATTCCAGACCCTAGACATACTACCGTAATATTACCAGGAAGCAGTTGGCGCAGCGGTTGCATTTTGGACTTCCAGTTGCAAGGTCAGAGGTTTGAGGTTCACTCTGGTCAGTTGTTTGTGTTCTTGCCTCTTTCCACCCAGGAGTGTAAGTAGGTACCTCAGAGGTTCAAATGCCATTTGCACTGAGCCTGCATTATTGTGGAATGAATTGTGTTCCATATATGAGGTGTGACACGGCAAACCCACCAAGTTGTAGGAAAATTGAAAATTGAGTATTTTTTATAGCCATATTACACTCTTCATAAGCTTTAAAATGAGGGGTCAATTTCCAAAATCGGACATCTAGAACTGAAGTTATCGGACAAAATAAACAAAAAAATACTTTGTATTTGTTTATATTTTCTGTTGTTTATTTGCTGATTTCTCAATAACTTCCTATGCGACAACTTGGTGGTTTTGCCACGACTAGCCTCATATATGTTTGTTTCCAATGAATGGAGGAAATAATTGTGAAGCACTTAAAGGATTGAAAAAACAGAACAACATTATGGAATGATTTTAAAATTTCAATTTATGAAACCAATGTTTAAATTAATAAACTGTTTACAAATTATCACCATATTCATATTTATAACAAATTAACACATTATTGTCTCTACCTGACAAACATGGTTTTACAGAAGACTGCCCTCTATAAAGTCCTAAATCCCACAATTGCCCAATTATGTAATGGGTTTCCTTTTTGATCCCAATGGTGTTCCAAACCTGTCAAGTGTTTAATCCTTTCAATAATCAACCAAATCATATCTCAATTGATATTGATATTTTGTTTTAATGTGCTTCAAAATCATAGGGAAATAATTATATACAACTATTTTCTAATTTAATAAGATTTTTTTATACTTCGTACCTTGCACTATATTTGGGTAATTGTGTACCTAACAACTCAATTAGTTGAAGCCTAAAGAATAGCTTTATGTTGCTCAAACCCAGCATTTTTTTTTTTAAATTGGGGTCATTCAGTTGGGAATTTTATTTATTTTTAATCGCTCAACATTTTTTTTAATTTGCTATAGTTAAATTTTAGGATAGCTTGGTTTATCTTTCAATTTTCATGATAATTTTATGAATTTAGCCAGTAAATCTGAAATTTACAAAAAAGACCGACCCTGTTTTAAATATTTTTGATATACCGGCGTTGGGCAACTGGTTATTAAATTCTAATAATACAGTAAGGCAGGCTAATCATAATTCAATAAAACTTGCTCACTGGGTTCATGGGACTCCTGGATCAGAGTGCATAATAAAAGAGCAGGGTTCGGGTATCCTACAGAAATTGAATTTTATAAATTTAAATTATTATAACCTAATTTTTAATGCTTAAGGCCAAATAATCATCACTGAATAAAAGTAGGTCACTGGGTTAAGGCAACTACTAGATCAGGGTATAAGTGCTACTACTAGTGCAACTACTAGATCAGGGTATAAGTGCTACTACTAGTGCTACTACTACTACTAGTGCAACTACTAGATCAGGGTATAAGTGCTAAGGAAAATGGGGGTTTGTGTATCTTTAAGAAATTGAATTAAAAAAAACTAAATTTGATAATGTTATAACCTAAATTTTTAATAATTTTTAAGGTTATCTATACATTACTCAATAGAACTGGGTCTCGGTCAGGGCTACCGGTATAAATACATAATGAAAGATATGAATTTGGTATCTTCCAGAAATTTAATTAAAAAACAATTTAATTAGATATCTTAATTTTTAATAATGAATAAGGCTAGCTAATCATTATTAATAGAACTGGGTCACTGGGTTGAGATAACTACTAAGTCCAGGCAACTGTTAAGTGCATAATGAAAGATAATTGTTTTAAATATTCTCCAAAAATTTAAATTATATCAGAATTTAATATAATTGACAAATAATTAAATTAGACAACAGTATAGCCTAATTTATAATATATGTTTAAGGTCAGTTAATCATCACTAAATAAAAGAGCACGGCTACTGGTTTAAGTGTATAATGAAGGATAGAATTTATGGTTTTCTCCAGAAATTTTAAATAAAACAAAATAACTTAGGTAATATAAAACCTAATTTTTAATATGGCTATAGAAAGTTAATTATTATTTAAAGAAAAACTGGGTCACTGAAATGACAGGAGTACTCAATACTCAATTAGAGCTACACAACTCTCAGAGTAATCCATGGTGTAACACCACAGCACAGAATGTTCATGCTAACACTAGTAATAAGAAAGTTTTAAACTGCCACCGGTGGCATTTCCTATGACAAGTCATCAGAATTTGATTGGCCAATGCAGACTGGTTTTAATATTTGATTGGTGAATGTAAAATGGTTGACAAGGTATATTCAAAGGTACAAAGCGTTATCGTATTGGCATATACATAATCTTACTCTTAAGGAACAATAGTTTCACCATAGACAATGCTTAGTTACGGACTTACGGTAGTCCCTGACTAGTTCAGATACAAATAATCGTACACTTCATATGTTATGCTGCCCTCAACCTGTCTTAATATACCCTTAATTTAACTGCTAATAGTTTTAGACAAAATCACAACAAAATATCTGTCAAGGACAAAAACTGAAATGACCATTCTCAAGCGAAATTCGGGATAGCGTAGCCCAACACGACCCATTCCATGATTTTCAAACTCAACAAATATACAAAAAACAGTTATTATTTAATTGTTTTGATCCCGTCCAGAACAGGATACTGTTTAATTATTTTGAACACCATCCAGGGCAGGATGCTCATTAGAATCAAGGCAAAACTTTCCTGCTCAAATGTACAAATGTTGACATTATATAACCAATTTAATTAATTAGTCATATTTGAAAAAAACTGTCATCTCATGAAATTAAATTATATAATATTAAATTAAATTCATACAGCGGGTAATGCTAAAGTCCAATGTGCTTTATGGTCTGAAGGAAGATATTTTGTTGACAAAAATAAAACAGCTGGAATACAGTTAGTAAGTTTTATTTTTCAGCTTCTTATTGATCAACACTTTAAAAAAAATAACAAGCAGACAGTTTTCTAACCTGCCAGTACAGAAGTATCGTACATGAGTCTACATTTATTTATTTATTTATTATTTATACTGTATGCACTTTCAGTTCTAGAGTACTCATTTTCAAAATGATACAGTTACATCACAAAGAATATTAAAAGTAAAAATAAACTAATGGGCACATGGGTGCCCATTTGTGGCAGAGCCAAACCAAATGAAATATAAGTCGGAAAATTGAAAATTGAGTTGTTTATGTATTATAAAACTACACATTATTATCTTTAACATGCAACAAAAATCCGTTTCATACAATGTTTCCTTGCGAAGTTATGAACAATTGAAGTTCGTAACTTTTAAAATGTAAGTTTTGAGAAAACTGCATTTGAAAATTGTTTATCAGTGTACACTGCCTAAGCAAGGTAATTTTAAATTGTATTTTTTAAACATTTTTTGGACCATATATCTGAAAAATGTTAAGGTAGTATGAAAGTTGAATGTATGAACTGTATATTTTTGGAATAAAATAAAATATGAACAAATTTACCATTTTTTAATTTCTGCCTATTGTGGAAACTAGCATTTGCGACTTAGGCCTATGTCTCATTTGGTTTGGTTCAGCCACATTGTCTCACACAAAAAACAATTTTTTCCACACATGAGGACAATTCTCACACAATAGACATAGACATTTTTCACACATGAGATGAATGTAATGGAAAAATAATTAATATAGAGCAAAAAAAGATTAAAATGGCCATCACTGTACATTATGCTGCCATGTATGAGGAATGTCCCAAATATAGCAATGCAAACACCAAATATGGATGCAACAACCTATAGGGAAAGTGTCAAAGAAATTAAAATATTTGGCATTATCAGAGCCATCAAGCTCAGGGGAACTTCTTGTTACCATGTAATATAGTCTAACAAACTGATAAAAAGTTTAAAATAACTGATTTAATTTGTTACCAACTATTGTTTGCATTCAGGTAAATTGTATTCTTTCCTCTAGAGGGCAGTAAATTCAAAATTACAATGCAAAACTTTCTTCACCTAACCACAATGATCTATAGATGGCAGCAAACAATTGATCTTAGTGGTTATTTAATTGATGCTCAATTTAACTTTCAAGGAGGTAAAATTTGTGAAACCAACTTTAAATAAAAAATAAATGATAGTTTAATGTGTAGAAAAAAGAATTTATATAAATCAGAGATTTTAACAATTTGGCATGTTTACGTATTAAATATTCTGATGATTGGACAAAGGCTGCGGGGCGTTTCTACCATGGATGCAGGTTAGTCCCACGAATTGAGATAAAACAATTGGAAGCGACAAAAGGTTTTAACAATATTTGTACTCCACAGGTTTAAATTACATCTCTAGCCTAAAACCAACATAACCTCCACAAAGAGCTATAAGAAAATATTGATATTTCTTGGGCCTCGCTATCTATTTATATGGAACTGTATAGCATTATTCAAACATATATTAATATGTTCTTTTTCTTCTTACACATGTATAACGTCAGACTTAAGGAAATTATATTTTTCAATGCTTTTCCGAATTATAATTTAATCGGAATTGAGGCTAGGAAAAAACCTACATATGTCACCTACATGGTATTCATCCCCAAATCTGTAAAAAAATATAGTCACATATAACCTTCAATGGAAATCATAGTCAAATTATATTATAAATGTTAGATTAAATTAAAGATATAATTGGGTTTTAACATTTGGCTCTCAAAATAAATTAAAACGTGGGTTGCACAATGTATTATGTTACTGATATTAAAAAAATTATCTTAATAATATTGGATTTGACATTTTACATGGACTCTTCCAATAAATGTCCTTGTGACAATAAAAAATACCAATGCTTTAAATAACCTTCGTATTAATTTCTATTATAAAATTGCAGATGCTATGTTATAACAAAATTTCTAACTAATGTAATTTCCAATTCTATATATATAGACCTATTTAAAGAGACAACAATCACATTTTAGAGAAAACTGCCTTTGACATCTATTAGAAATTGACTTCCTCATAGGTTCCAACCCTCCCGATTCTTCCGGGAGTCTCTTGGAATTTCATGCCACCCACCTCCCTGTCTCCCAGAAATTATAAAAACCTCCCGGATTATGATTTACTAATAAAAACCAATGTATAGTACTTAGGCCTACTCTTAAAACAAACAGAGGGAGAAAAAGTTGTATATGCCACTCTACACTGTGGAACTAACAAAGTACATTATTTGTAATGTAATGCTGTAATCAATAGTTAGGCGTCATACTTGTTTCGAAAATGTTTTTTTAAGTACACAATTTGTAGCTACTGAAACCCAATTTGTACTGGATTCGGAACAATGACAAAGATACTTATGATGAAGGATTGGGAAATAGGAGATCAGATGATCGGGGTGCTGACCTGGGCTCTAC